>CANSGD010000995.1:0-168903 GCA_947645195.1 Patellifolia procumbens | reverse complement strand
AAACCTTAAGAAAAAATAAATGTTTCTCATACATATATTTTAATCTTTCAATAACACTAATTAAAACATGAAAAACTATAACAACTATAAATATACATGAGAATATGTATAAATATTTTATACCCCCTTCAATTAAAATCAACATTTTAATCATACAAATTAACCCCACAAGCCCAATTCCCTCTCTAATTGAATCAAAAATCATAGAAAATGATGCATCAATAAAATGATCATATTAATATAAACAGTCTCTAACTATTACCATTGTAGGAACTTAGATGTATCTAGCGGAATTTCAAATATCGTATACTTAACATCTAACATCAAGACCAACATGCATATTAATTAATATGAATCAAATGGGGCATAAGGAGGTTCCCTTTGATGTTTTCATTCTCCCCAATAAGGTACTTCTAGTGGAGATCTGATATAAAACGTCAACCATCAAGACCTCTACTAATGGTCCAAGTAAAATGGATGGATCACCACGTATGCTAGCACGGAAGAGATGAGCAAAGTTTCGACTCTCTTTACTTTTTATTATGAATGAGACCGATAATGGGGAGGAAGATGGAGTAGGTAAGAAACTCTCAAAAATCAGATTTTGGAGAGAAAAGATGATCAACTCAAGTGTATCTCTCTTTGTCATCTCTACTTCACTTATATAGTGAAGTTACAAAGGGAGTTACTTGTAGCTTCATTAGGGTCATAATGCCATATTTTATGAAGCTTTATTAGTCACATAATGTCATACATTATGGAGCTAATAACCACAATAGTTACAACTTTGTAACCTCTACATCATCAATTATATAGAGAGGTTACAAGGTGTGGTATCATGAGGTTTTATTAGGTCTCATAATGTCATACATTATAAAACATTAACCTCATGAGTTACAAACTCCCTCCATCCATCAACATTCCCGGTCAAACCATTTCTAAAATTGGTTTGGGTAATATCCAACCAAATGCTACACAACGTGCGACCTTATATGATCCAATAAATATTAGTAGTTGGACCAATCTAATTATTCCAACAAACTGTAATTAGCTTCTAGAAAAACATTACGGTCACCTAATATTATTGAATATATATCTCTATAAATTATCCGTACATATTTAGATTATTAAACTAGATCGAAGGATAGAATCCTTCAATCTCCCACTTGTCTAAGAACAAGTGTGTAATCTTCAAACTCCTCAAGTCACTTAATGCCCAACTTGATGATATGGTAACATCTAATGTTAACCGTATCGGTGTTCAATTCGATTCTTGAAATCTGAGTTCGAACTGTCGAAATAAATGATTAACTCCTTAATTCATTTGAGCACGACTTTTAAGTGCTCGCTCTTCAAGAAGCCAAGACACCAATCCTAATTGTTTAGGAGGACTTATCCAGTCTTGTATAACCAAGACTCCCACTCAATTTCTAGCAATTCTGATCACTGCCTTTATGACCTCCTTTTACGGCACGGCATTTTGAAGTGTCAAAAATATACTAATCCTTAAGTGAGAATAACGTTATACTCATGTCAAAGGAATCCACTAAATATAATGACGAGATTCTCAAAACACTTTAGAGAACTCTCTGTTGGGTAGTCCGCCATGTATCCACTATACATGTCTATGTAAATTACTAGACATCTCCATGTCCCCATAGCCCATGAAATTGAGGTATCAATCAACTTACAATCTAGTCCTCGAAACTGAATCATTTACGTCCATCCTAATGATTCGGACTAGGGACTTAGATATATTATAAGACCTGTTCACCGGATAGGGTTTCATTTGTCAAATCACGCATTTGAAAAACCTATCAAATGTTATAAAATATCTTGGACGTTTTATTTAATACTAAACCAAGATCATATAAGATAACCTTTTATTGATAAACATAATGAAATCATTGTAAAGAGGAATTGCAATTATTAACTTATTCAAAATTAAATAGCGCACAATCAAACCTAATCTCCTATATGCTTAACCCCCTATAGCCCTACTATGACTCTCATGCTTGGGCTCAGGCAAAGGTTTAGTCAACGGATCAACAACATTTTGATCCGTATGAACTTTACTAATTATAACTATTACATCCTTTCTCTCAACGATTTTTCAAATGAGATAAAACTTTCTAAGTACATGTGTAACCCTCAACAATTAACTTACTTTCACCTCCATACGTTAAGAAATTATTCTTAGTCCTTCTTAAGTACTTTAGGATATTATTAGTTGCACTCCACTGTGCGTCACCTGGATTTGATTGGAATCTGCTACACATGCTCAAGGCATATGAAACATCTGGGCGAGTACAAATCATGGAATACATAATAGACCCTATAGATGACGCATAAGGAACAATACTCATTCGCTTAATCACATCAGGTCCAGAAGGACACTGAGTCTTGCTAAGCAACACGCCATGTTGCATGGGAAGAAAACCTCTCTTACAATTTTCCATGTTTAACTTAGTGATGATCTTATCTATATAAGTTCATGGGCTAAGTCCAATCATCCTCTTAGACCTATCTCTATAGATCTTGATCCAAAAATGTACTCAGCGTTTCCAAGGTCTTCCATAGAGAAACAACTTTTCAACCATTCCTTGACTGACTCAAGCATGGGAATGTCGTTTCCTATGAGAAGTATATCATCTACATACAAGACCAAGAAGACTATGTTACTCCCACTTTCCTTCTTGTAAACATAAGACTCTTCTCCGTTTTTGAGAAAACCAAATTGTTTGATTGCCTCATCAAATCGGATATTCCAATTCCGGGATGCTTGCTTCAATCCATAAATGGACTTTTGAAGCTTACATACCCTTCTATGATATTTTGGATCCACAAAACCTTACAGTTGTGTCATATACACATCCTCTTTCAAGAACCAATTCAAGAAAGCGGTTTTGACATCCTCTGCCAAATTTCGTAATCATAAAAGGCAGTGATCTCTAGGAGTAACTGAATGGACTTAAGCATTGCTACCAGTGAAAAGGTTTCGTCATAGTCTCTACCATGAACTTGCTTGAACCCTTTATCCACCAACCTTTCTTTTTAAAACTTGATTGTTACTATCCTTGTCTGTTTTCACCTTGAAAACTCATTTGCAACCATTAGGTGTAACCCCATCGAGCAAATCTATCAAGTCCCATACTTGATTTTCAAATATGGATGTCATTTTGGACCTCATGGCTTCACGCCATTTTCCAGAGTCTTCACTCATCAAAGCTTGTTTGTAAGTAGTAGGTTCCTCAAATTGTAATATCGTTATCTTAGAACTTTTGGTCAACAAGAAAGCAACAAACCATTTGTTTGGTATTCTTGGTAACCTAGACTTACGAAGGGCTGCAACAGGATAAAATTTCTTCTCATCAATTTGAGAATTTTCGCACGAATTAGATTTGGGTGGGACAGTATAAGGTTCGTGTATGGAATGCACGTCCTCCAACACTTGGTCGGTCACGGGAGAAGATTCCTCCAAAGGAAGAACTACTTCAAGCTCCACAACTGGCACTTGTGTCTCTGACTCTGACATAGGTTGAAATATGTTCAGTTGTTGCTCTTCTTGAACTTCTTCGAGAAATACATTACTCCCACTTGCCTTTTTGGAAATAAAATCTTTTTCCAAAAAGACACCACGACACTACAACAATTTTCAATTCTAGTGGCATTTGTGTAGTGGCATTTCTAAAAAATGCCGCTACATCATTCTTTCTAGTGGCATTTATAGTGGCACTTCCACTAAACGATGCTAAAGGCCCAAATTTTTACTTTGGCGGCCATCAAGCCATAAAGGCGCTTCTTTCAATTTTGGAAATCTTTGAAATCCCAATTCACACTTTTAGTCTTTCCTTCTCCAGTGCCCAGTATTAGGGTCTCAAAGAATCCAAAGCCATCTACATCTTCTCCATTCTGTAGGAATTCATAGATGCGAATAGCGGAATTTCAGGAAACAATTTCCTAATATCTATAACAGAATCGCATGCATAACAATATATGAATCGATACATAGAGTAGAGAATACACAACCTTTTATTCACGACTTGAACAGGTATGTAGGGTTTGAATACTGCAAAGTATTATCACAGATCTGAATACTAGAGATAAAGAATTACACTTGTAATTCCTCTACTTAGTCCACGAACACCGATTAATACCCACGTCTGCTAGAACGGAAGAGTATGAACTATACACTCTCTTGCTTTTGATGGGTTAGACACCTAGACTAAAGAGGGAGAAGGGTTTTTCTTTTTCTCTCTTTTGTGTCAAGTTACTGACTAACTGAATTGTTCCATCTCTCTTCTTATTATATCTATATATAATAGACAGAGATTAGGTTAAGAGAAACCCTAATCACCCTAATAGTGGCCGGCCCCTTATAAGCCTTTATGGGCTTATAATTTATTTATTAATCGGTGTTACTTAGTGTGACCTTATAGGATTAATTATATTAGTTGTAGCCCAAACCAATTTGTCTACCAACCGTAATTTATTCTCTAGCAAGCAAATACGGTTACTAAAATAATTAACTATATTATCTCAATAAATACAATCCTATTTATATTCAGTAATTGCGGAAATTGTCTAAGGACATATTCCTTCAATCTCCCACTTGTCCGTAAGACAAGTACGCAATGTCAAACTCCTTAAGTCTCTTAATGCCAAATTTGATAACACAATGTCATTCTCAAATTTTGTTTCTTGATTGCTGAGTTCGAACTGTTCTCATAAAGGATTAACACTTTAATCACATTCCGCATGGCCATGCAATTTTTCAATTCTTGCTCATCAAGAGGCCCAGACACCATTCCTATCTGATGAGGAGGACTTATCCACTCTTGTATGACCATAACTCCCACTCAACTTTTAGTTAACCTGAACATTGCCTTTATAACCTCCTTTTACGGCACGACGTTTAACAATGTCAAGGTTAAACCAATTATATTGTGGTAATCATGACATACTCATGTCTAAGGAATCCACCAAATAAAGTCTATTACTCCTCCTCATCCTCTAGTTCCCACTAGAGGCAGAAAGTTTTGCCAATTTCTCCTTCAAGCAGCACTTAAAAACAAGCTTACTCATTCGCTGTAGGACACCACACCCCGTAACCTGTACCAAGCGGAGATCGAAACACGAGAACCATATTATATTTTGATTCTACTTTTAGAATCTAATTAGGTCAAGTCACAATGTATCGAATATACATCCATATAATCAACTAAACATCTCTATGTTTCCATAGCCCATGGAACTGCGCTATCAATTAATTATACACTAGCCTTTACATAAATCACTTATGTCCAATTTAGTGATTTGGACTAGGGACTTTTAAATAATGTTGTGATCCAGTTCACTTTATAGGGTTCCATTATCAAAACTTTTTTGATAAATCCTATTTGAATTCACAAATTATTTGGTCAACGCTAAACCAAACGATTAAATAAGAAATAAACATTTTATTTTATTGATAAATATTCAGAACATAATGAAGGTCTTTACAATTGCAAACAAGAAGTAAACAACCTAAAGCCATTCTCCCATATGTTTCAGCCCCATAGACCTAGTATGACTCTCATGCTTAGGTTGAGCAAGCGGTTTAGTAAGTGGGTCTGCCACATTCACATCAGTGTGAACCTTGCTTACTTTTACATCCTCTCTTTCAACGATCTCTCGAATAAGATGGAATTTTCTGAGCACGTGTTTCGATCTCTGATGTGATCTAGGTTCCTTCGATTGAGCAATGGCACCATTGTTGTCGCAAAACAACTCAATACCATTCTCAATGCTAGGGACCACACTAAGTTCTGAAATGAACTTCTTGATCCAAACACCTTCCTTTGCCGCATCGGCTGCTGCAATGTACTCTGCCTCTGTTGTAGAATCTGCGATGGTACTCTGTTTGGAACTCTTCCAGCTCACAGCTCCTCCATTAAAACAAAAAATGAAACCAGATTGGGATCGGAAATCATCTTTGTCACTCTGGAAGCTCGCATCGGTGTATCCAGTAACAACCAACTCTCTTTCTCCACCATATACCAAGAAGTGATCCTTAGTTCTTCGTAAGTACTTGAGGATATTCTTTGCAGCCATCCAGTGTGCGTCACCTGGGTTAGCCTGGTATCTGCTACGTATACTCAAAGCATATGCAACATCTGGTCGAGTGCAAATCATAGAATACATAATGGAACCTATCGCTGAAGCATAGGGAACATTACTCATTCTCTTAACCTCATCAGGTGTTGATGGACACTGAGTCTTGCCAAGTGATGTGCCGTGTTGCATGGGAATGAAACCTCTCTTAGAGTTTTCCATCTTGAACCTAGCAAGAACCTTATCAATATAAGTTTCTTGACTAAGTCCAATAAGCCTTTTAGATCTATCTCTATAAATCTTGATTCCCAAAATGTACTCTGCCTCTCCTAAGTCTTTCATAGAGAAACAATTCTTAATCCATCCTTTGACTGACTCAAGCATGACTTTGTCATTTCCTATAAGAAGTATGTCATCCACATACAAGACTAGAAAGGTTATACTACTCCCACTCAATTTCTTGTATACACAAGATTCCTCTTCATTTCTGAGGAAACCAAACTTTTTGACTGCCTCGTCAAATCTGAGGTTCCAACTCCTGGATGCTTGCTTTAGTCCATAAATGGACTTCTTAAGCTTGCATACCATCCCTGGATTTTCTGGATCTTCAAAACCTTGAGGTTGCGTCATATACACATCCTCTTCAAGAAACCATTCAAGAAGGCGGTTTTGACATCCATTTGCCATATTTCATAGTCATGAAATGCAGCAATCGCAAGGATTATCCTAATGGATTTTAGCATGGCTACTGGGGAGAAGGTTTCGTCATAGTCTATACCATGAACTTGTCTGAAACCTTTTGCCACTAACCTAGCTTTGAAAACACTAATGTTTCCGTCTTTGTATGTTTTCAACTTGAAAATCCATTTGCATCCAATGGGTTTTACTCCATCGGGCAAATTAACCAAGTCCCATACTTGATTTTCAGACATAGACTCCATTTCGGATTTCATGGCTTCAAGCCATTTGTCGGAGTCCTGACTCTCCAAAGCATCTTTGTAGCTAGTAGGTTCATCACTTTCTAAAACCGTTAATTCAGAATTTTCAGTTAAGAGAAAATCAATAAATTTCCTTGACGGAATGATGGTCCTACTAGATCTACGTTGGGGAACAACAGGAGAAGGATCTCGGTCGTTAGACTCAGAAACTTCGCATGGATTAGATCCAAGTGGGACGGTAGGAGGTTCGTGGATAGGATTCACCACCTCCTGAGCATTTTCATGCCGGGCCGCCTCTAATGGGGTGTTAACCCCATCCATTTGTTGCTCATCTCGAACTTCTTCGAGATATATATTTCTCCCACTTGTCTTTTTGGAAACAAATTCTTTTTCAAGGAAGACACCATCGCGAGCAACAAACACTTTGTTTTCGCTACGGTTGTAGAAGTAATACCCCTTGGTCTCTTTGGGATAACCCACAAAAAAACACTTGTCAGATTTGGGTGAAAGTTTATCAGAAATCAAACGTTTCACATAAACTTCACATCCCCAAACTCTCAGAAAAGACAGCTTAGGAACATTTCCTGTCCATATCGCATATGGAGTCTTATCTACTGCTTTGGAAGGAGCCCTGTTGAGTGTAAATGCTGCTGTTTCTAGAGCAAAACCCCAGAAGGAAATGGGGAGATCAGCAAGACTCATCATGGATCGTACCATATCTAATAGGGTCCGATTCCTCCTTTCAGAAACGCCATTCCATTGTGGTGTTCCTGGTGGAGTCAGCTTTGAAAGTATTCCACAATCTTTCAAATGATTACCAAATTCTTGGCTCAAATACTCACCACCACGATCAGATCGCAATGCCTTGATTTTCTTACCAAGCTGGTTTTGCACTTCATTTTGGAACTGTTTGAACTTTTCAAACGATTCCGACTTTTGCTTCATTAAGTAGACATATCCATATCTACTTACATCGTCAGTAAAAGTGATGAAGTAACTGTACCCTCCCCTAGCCGTAGTACTCATAGGTCCACATACATCAGTATGTATGAGAGCTAAAAGGTCATTGGCCCTTTCACTTGAGCCAGTAAAAGGTGACTTAGTCATTTTTCCCATCAAGCAAAACTCGCGTATATCAAAAGATTCAAAGTCAAATGATTTGAGAAGTCCATCTTTATGTAGCTTCTCTATGCGTTTTGAGCTTATGTGGCCTAATCGACAATGCCATAGGTAAGTAGGGTTTGAATCATTTGTTTTTCGTTTCTTGCTATCTATGTGATAGATATGATTTTGTAAGTCTAGAACATACAAACCATGTGATAATTTAGCAGAAACATAGAAAACATCATTCAAATACGCAGAACAACAATTATTCTTAATATTAAATAAAAACCTTCAGAATCCAAAACTGGAACCGAAACTATGTTTTTGGTAATAACAGGAACGTAATAACAATTATTGAGTTCTAATATTAAACCAGACGGCAAATGTAAACTATAATCTCCAACAGCCAAAGCAGCAACTCGTGCTCCATTGCCCACTCGGAGATCTACTTCACCTTTGCCCAAACTCCTACTTCTTCTTAGTCCCTGCACATTACTAATAATGTGAGAACCACAACCAGTATCGAATACCCAAGAAGTAGTTGTAGCTAAATTAACTTCTATAACATATATACATGAAGTCGAAGCACCATTCTTCTTCTCCTCCAGATAAACGGGACAGTTCCTTTTCCAGTGGCCAATCTTGTGGCAGTGGTAGCACTCATGTAGTGCTGCTACTTTAGCCTTAGGAGTAGCTTTTGGTTTAGGAGTCACATTTGCAACAGATTTGCCCTTGTTCTTCCCTTTAGGAGTCCCTTTCTTCTTGAACTGTTTACCCTTCCTAACCATCAGAACATCTTTATGCTCGGGTTCAGGAGGTAAGCTCCTCTCAGCCTGAACAAGCATACCATGTAACTCTTCCAAGGTAGGCTCCCCTCCTTGCATGTAGAAATTCAAACGAAAGTTTTGAAATGTTTCAGGCAAGGACCTTATCACAATATCAGTAGCCAGTTCATTTGGGTAAGGAAAGCCCAATTTTTCCATGATCTGAAAATGTCCGATCATATCGAACACATGCTGACCAACAGGTTTTCCTTTTCCCAACTTACAATCTAGTAGCTTATAGTGTGCCTCAAACCTTTCCATCCTAGCATTTTTCTGAAACATTGTCTTAAGCTGCTGGATTATGTAGGCATCTAGATCTTTAAAACGTTTTTGAAAATCATGCTCCATGCAAGCAAGCATCAAACATGTTACTTGCACAGAATTAGCCTCTAAGGTTTGTTTAACTCTCCTTTCAGCTACAGTTGCAGTTGCTGGCAAGGGTCCAGGGAGTGGATTGTCAAGAACACTTTCTTTTCCTTCGGCTTTGAGAACAATTCTCATAGCCATTTCCCAAGCTAGAAAGTTGGTAGCATTTAGTTTATCTTTATCGAGTACAGAACGCAGATTAAAAGCAGAGGCGTTGTTGTTGTTGTTGAAATTAGACATGATAACTACAACAAAATATAAAGCAAGGTTCATTGAATATTTATCAAAAAACAGCAATTAAACAATAATTGACTACAAAACCTTTATTCAAAATCAAAATCCCCATTGAATAAAGAAATAACCAAGATCCTCTCCCACTATAATTAAACGGACTCTGGCCCTGCCTTTAAAATATAGTAGTTAAGGTAAGTAAGCATTTTACTAATTATAACTAATTATAATTCCTGGTAGACAGGTTAATAACTCTTTATTAACTCTATCTCATTGCTTCAAAACCCAAAACTTTGTCTTTTGATGATTTTTTTGAGTCAAACCAAACATTAACATGTAAGTTTCAAAAAAACCTACCCTACTATCCTCGGAATTATGAGCAACACCCTGCTTTGGCAGAACCTATTACTCATGATCTAAGGCTTTATAGGTGTTGTTTGGAAAAGCATTTAAACTCAATATCACCTTTGGGGACTCAAGTTTATTATGTTGGTTATATTACAAGGTGAACTCATTACATAAATAACCACACATAAACTTGAGCAAGCATTTAAATGAAATTAAACGCATAAGCAATCAAAGAAGAACTTAAAACGCGATCCTAGTATGGCCCCTAAATTTAGAAAATCTAATCTTCATGAATCCTCCCTTGGGACTTTCTTGGATCTCCATCCTTGATTCTCCACGGAACTTCAATCTTGATCTTCATTTAAATTATTCTAAGCAAATAATTTAAATTACAAAAATACAAACGATACGCAGATCGTATTTTAATTACAAAAATACATAACGATGCACAGATCGTATTTTCTATCCTAGTTTGGGCCATACCAGTCACGATTGTGCAAATATAATATCAAACATATTATAATAAAAAACGACGCAATATAATATCAGACATATTATATGCATCCATGAAAGAAATATATTATCATCATAATATAAATCATAACTTATTTACTCCATTAACGTTTAATGGGTAGATAATAAATATTTCCAAAATATATAAAACATTTACGCATTTATTTAGAAAATAAAATGCAAGCAAAAAAATAACACAATAATATAATAACCATTAACGATTAATGAGCAAATAAAACTTTCCATTATAATTTTAAAACTTAACAACTTTAAGTTAGAAAATATTTAGGAAATATTAATCGAATTAATAATTTTCCTAAAATTAGTCATCTTAACAAATTTAAGAATATAACTAATAAGGAAACTTTCATTCTTTTAATTCAATTACAACTTTAATATGATATTAATCTCTATTAATATTAATTTGCATAATTGAAAATTAATAAAAAATGCCCAAAGAAAAAAAATAAATAAATTGAGATGGACTGAGCTAGGCCCGGCGAACGGCCCGCAGCCCAGCCCATCCCAGTGCTGGCCCGCGAAAAGCAGCACAGCTGCTGTCTTCCGCAGCCTGCCAAGAACCCAACCCAGCCAGCAAAGCAACCACGCAACCTCTCGCCGGATTTTCAGCCACCAGCGACCGGTTTGTCTCATCGGAGACGCGCGACTAGCCAGAGCAGCCAGGTGCGCCACCAGCGTGGCCGAAAAAGGCACGTAGTTTGCCCAGAAATTTCGAACTAATTTCGAAAATTCTGGGCTATTTTCAATCAAATCGAACAATTTTCGGAAATAATTGTGCTTAAAAACTCATGCTTTATAATCCAAATCCATTAAATCTAACATTCAAAACAGATTAGAGTGTTAAATCGCTATTTAACACCCAATTCAATCGATTTAGGGCAAAATTAGGGTTTTAAATTTGTTTCGAATCAAACTTCCTTGTTTCGCAACGAAAATCAAAATTAAATATATCAATTTGCAATTGAAATCAAGACAAAGCAAAGCCCTAATTTTATTTTACAAAACAAACTCGTTGAATTGCTGAATTTGGGAGCAAGAATTTCGACCAAACTAGGTCGAACAAATAACAAAAAACAATTCGATTTAAATTTCCGTAAATTAAACCTAAAAAAAAATTATTTTTGGGCAATTTTTAACATAAAATTCTTAAATTTTATGCTTTTCAATTTATTAATATCAACATATTAATCTTGCAAATTAACACATATTAAAAATCCACTTGATCATATAAAATTATGCAAGAGGCTAAAACTGATACCACTGTAGGAATTCATAGATGTGAATAGCGGAATTTCAGGAAACAATTTCCTAACATCTATAACAGAATCGCATGCATAACAATATATGAATCGATACATAGAGTAGAGAATACACAACCTTTTATTCACGACTTGAACAGGTATGTAGGATTTGAATACTGCAAAGTATTATCACAGATCTGAATACTAGAGATAAAGAATTACACTTGTAATTCCTCTACTTAGTCCACGAACACCGATTAATACCCACGTCTGCTAGAACGGAAGAGTATGAACTATTCACTCTCTTGCTTTTGATGGGTTAGACACCTAGACTAAAGAGGGAGAAGGGTTTTTCTTTTTCTCTCTTTTGTGTCAAGTTACTGACTAACTGAATTGTTCCATCTCTCTTCTTATTATATCTATATATAATAGACAGAGATTAGGTTAAGAGAAACCCTAATCACCCTAATAGTGGCCGGCCCCTTATAAGCCTTTATGGGCTTATAATTTATTTATTAATCGGTGTTACTTAGTGTGACCTTATAGAATTAATTATATTAGTTGTAGCCCAAACCAATTTGTCTACCAACCGTAATTTATTCTCTAGCAAGCAAATACGGTTACTACAATAATTAACTATATTATCTCAACAAATACAATCCTATTTATATTCAGTAATTGCGGAAATTGTACATATTCCTTCACATTCAACCAAAAAAAAAAACTATATCTTCTCAAATTTTCGCTCTATAACATCTAATCTCCATTCTAAAACTAGATTCCGATGAATTGGTGCAAGCTTTCACTAATTCTATATATTTATCCGTTTTCATTGTTTGCCTTCTTCGCATCAATAATTAGGGATTATTTTCAATGATTTCAACAATCCATACAAATTTCTTCTGCTGCGAATTTTTCTTCAGTTGCGATTTTGCGTAAGTTCATTCTATTAATTTCTTCATCAAATTTTCGATTCTCAAATTGAATCGTTTGCGTATTGATGGGTTGTTGAATGTTCTGGTTTGCTGCATTGATTGTTGTGCTGTTTGATTAATTCATATGTTCTGTGAATTTCAATTGCCACTTTAGTGTTTGAGTTTGTGAATCATCATCAATTTTAGAGATGACATCAAACACATCTATCACTTACTTCTTTTGTTCATCGAATTGTTCTAATTCTTTTGTTGGACTAATCTAATTGAGAAGTGTTGCAAATCTGGTTTCTCACTGTCAGGCCTTCTCATTATTTTCCCTTCAGGTCTTGTGTATATGAGGCTTTAATTGGTCTTTATTTTCGACTTAGTATTTGTTTTACAGTATTTGACTTATTTTTGGATTTATTCTTGTTTGTGGTTATTTGTGTTTTGTAATTGGAATTTGTTCTTGTTTACACTACCTTTTTTTGGTTTTTAATTTCTTTTTTTATAAGTTGTGTTCTTTATTTTGCTGTTCTGTTCTTTAATCAGTTACTTTTTAAAAAATTGATGTTTTTGTAGGATTTGGGAAGATACAAATTAAGTTGAGCGAGATGATCGAGTTGATTTCAATGCCGAATGTGACTTGAACTTGTGTTTTTGCAAGAATTGTCTGAAATCTGCTGATGATAAATGTGGTAAAAGATGTCCAAAACATAGGCAGCTCATAAGGTAATACTAGTAAATAAATACTCTTACAAAGTGGGTAACTGGGTATTAGTTTTACTAATTGATGATTTTGGTTCATGCAGTAGATGATCCTCTACAATAAATACAGTCAAGGAGATTAGAAGAAGTTAGTTTGAGCAGTAGAAGAGGAGTGCCAGACCAAGATGAAGATGTTGCATTGGCATAATGATGAAGATCAAAGCTCAGGAAGGGCATTAGTTTATAGTTTGTAGTTGTTTGCTTCTTTCAGATTTTATGTTGTAAATGATATCTCTTGTACTTTAGGTCCTTAGAAATATAAGGCTCATTAAGCTTTTGAGGCCATCATATATATTGATGTAAGTTTCATTTATATAAGTATATAAAATATTCAATTCTCTTCCCATATCTATTTATTAATGCATACAATGTGAATTGAGGCTTTTATAAGAAATCAACATTGATTATAATGACATTGGTAAATAAGCCGGAGCAATGAATTGAGGCTTTTATAAGAAATGATCTTTAGCGGCATTTAATCGGGGCTATAGTGGCACACCATACAAATCCCGCTAATACTTCTCCCGACATTGCTTCTAGCGGCATTTATATAAATGCTGCTATAGGTTCTAGTGGCATTTGTAAATGCCGCTAAAGCCCAAATTAAATGCCGCTAAAAGCTGATTTTGTTGTAGTGCGACGAGCAACAAACACTTTTCCCTCTGCTCGATTGTAGAAGTAATAGCCCTTGGTTTCTTTTGGATAACCCACAAAGAAACACCTATCTTATTTAGGGGCGAGTTTCTCTGAAAGTAAATGTTTTACATAGATCTCACAACCCCAAATACGTAGAAAGGACAAGCTTGAAACTTTTCCACTCTATATCTCATATGGTGTCTTTTTTACTGCCTTTAATGGAATTCTATTAAGTGTGAAAGCATCAGTTTCAAGAGCATGTCCCCAGAAGGATACTGGAAGAAGGTCAGCAAACTCATCATAGATTGAACCATATCAAGTAGAGTTCGCTTCCTCCTTTCAGATACACCATTCGACTGAGGTGTTCCAGGTGGAGTTAGTTGTGAAATAATTCCACAACTCTTCAAGTGATCACTAAACCCTTGGCTCAAATATTCAACAGCACGATCAGATCGTACTGCTTTGATTATCTTACCAAGTTGGTTTTGGACTTCATTCTAGTATTCTTTGAACTTTTCAGATGATTCCGACTTATGTTTCATTAAATAGACATATCCATATCTACTTAAATCGTTAGTAAAAGTGATAAAGTACCCAAACTCTTCCCTAGCTATTTTGCTCATTGGTCCACACAGATCAGTATGTATTAGGCCCAAAAGATTACTAGCCCTTTCACCTTTTCCAGTAAAAGGTGATTGTGTCATTTTACCCATCAAACATGATTCACACACATCATTTGGCTCAAAGTTAAAGGATGTTAGAAGTCCATCTTTAATTAACTTCTGCATGCGTTTCGTGTTTATATATCCTAAACGACAATACTATAAGTAAGTAGGATTAGTATCGTTTGATCTATGTCTTTGCTGTCTATGTTAAGAACATCTTTGTCTAAGTCTAGGAAATATAGACCATTAGACCTTTTAGTAGTGGCATAAAACATTGAATTCAAACAAACAGAGAAACAACCTTCCTCAATTGTAAATGAAAACCCTTCATTATCCAAAACAGGAATAGAAATAATGTTTTTAGGAATAGCAAGAACATAATAACAATTATTAAGCTCTAATATATATCTGGAAGGTGAAGGTAGACTATAAGTCCCGACTGCAACAGCTGCAACTCTTGCACCATTTCCAACGCGCAATTCTACCTCTCCTTTAGCAAAGGTTCTACTCCTTCTTAATCCCCGTACATTCGAAATAATGTGAGAACCACAACCGTATCAAATACCCAAGAAGTAGATGTTGGTAAATTAATGTCAATGAAATAAATACCTAAAGAAGAAGCCCCAGACTTCTTATCCTTTAGATACTCATGACCTTCGGATCTAAGAACAATTCTTAGATACCTTTCCCAATCAAGGAAGTGGTTCCCGTTTAGTGTATCCTCCTTAAGGATTGAACGTAAGTCAATATTTGAATTATTGTTGTTACCAGACATGATATCTACGTAGAATATGCAAAGTCATAGCTTTTAACAAATTTTAAACATTTTAAAATAAAAGCCTTGCACTTGATCAATTTTAAAGTGTCCCTTTTGAATCAAGTGATTCCAAGATCCTATCAAACATGATTTCTAAGTGGACTTTGGCTCCAGCTTAAAATCAAGTTTAAAAAGTAAGTAAACTCTTTTACTAATTACAACAATTGTAATTCTTAGTTGATGGGTGATTGTTAAGGTGATTGTAGCTCCCAGGTAAAGAAGTTACCCACAACGTTGGGGAGAGCCTTATCCTAGATAGAGCTTATCACCCAAACACAAAACCCATCACTATTGCTTTAAAATCAAAAACCGTTTTGATGATTTTGTTGGGCCAAACTAAACTAAACATGCAAATTTCGGAAACTTACTCTACTTAGCCCAACTTGAAAGTAACACTCTGCTTTCGCAGAACCTATGACTAACGATCAAGTTTTAGTAGGCGTCCGTTTGGAAAAGCAACAACTCAATATTTTGTTTCAGGGACCTAAGTGAATTATTATGCTGATTTAATTACTAGTGAAAATATAACACAATTAACTCACAAGCATAATAGATTTAGAAAGCATTTAAACAATATTTAAATGCAAAATTAAAAGCATACATAATATCAAATATATATATATAAAAATGCATTTTAGTCAACTATTAGATTAATTAAACTACCATATTTTAACAACTTTAAAACATAATAATACCATCCATGTTTTAAAAACTTTAACAATAATAACACGATCAAGATTTAATCTCATTTTAACTCATATGGTTAGTACCTTAGATAAATTTTGTTCTCAAGGGCTTTAAATTATTAATGTAACAAATTTAATCAACTATTAAATTTAAAGAAAAATACTAAAAGACAATTTTAGGCCCCAAAAATGTCATCTCATAAAATTTAATAATTTTATGATGTTAAAATTTAAGTACCAAATAATTTCCAATAAAATCCGAAATTAAACATGCAATTTATTAAAATCACGATTTAAGTCTTAAAATCTTACGATTTTACGATCTTAATTTGCAAAACGATTTAAATCGCAACTAGAATCTTAATCAGTTAAAATCTTAATTAGAATCTTAATAAATCATTAGAATCTTAAAATCGTTATTAAAATCTTACGATTTTAACGATTCTATACGATTTTAAGAAAACTTCGATATTCCATCAAAATAATGGGCCAAATCCTATTTTTTACATTGTTTCTCTTTTCCTAAATGAGTAACACTCACTTATTCAATACAATTTTTATTAATCTTACTCAATTCACTTTCATAATTCACTCAAATTCGTCTTTTTCATCAACAATGATACTGGTAGCAGTTCTTTAATACACAATTGGTGACCTTGGATTTCTAATCTTAACCATATTTAATGATTAATCGTATAACAAAAAGATCAAATAACTTAATAATATTTTTAAAAAGTAATTTAATGATAAAAGACGGCTAAATAAGTTATACAATGCATCATAAAACTCTATTTTTGCAAATTTGTAGAATCTTACGATTTTACGATTTGATTCTACGATCTGATTTTAACATGCCTTTTCGATTCAAGTTAGAATCTCGATTTTAACAACCTTGGTAATATGTTATAATCAAGCATTAAACATAAAAATTAAACAACACACTAAACAATATAAAACTTTAATCATAACATTCAATTTCAATTATGAATTTATAATGAAATCTTTTCACAAAAGACTGCTAGCATGCAATATGACATAGAAAAGCATAAAATATTTTTAATGCTTTTAATAAGTCAAAAAATAACAATAGTTACTAACTACTCCCTCCGTTTTTTTTAATATGCACATTTTACCATTTTGGGATGTTTTTTTAATATGTACCTTTCTACCTTTCCCATAAATGGAAGATTGGTCCACCTAATTATTACACTTCTTTCCTAGTTTTTCTTTCCTTCTCTACCATTTTCACTTTTTTCTTACTTTTACTAACCTTCTCTCTTACTTTTGCACTTTTCCTTGGTCCGCGCGCAAAAGCAAACATACATATTTAAAAAAAGAGGTAATATTTAGTAACCCCTTAACATTAACTAGTCAATTATCACATATAATTAACTAATGAATTCAAAACTCATTATTTTAATGCATACAAAAATGTGATGCTACTTCCTATGTAACTTCTATCTTATATAGAGTTAATAATAGGAAGTTTTATTAAACTCATAATGTCATACATTATGAGACTCAATCACCATTGACTTACTTCCATCTTTTACTTCATAACATTCCACCATCCCATCCATAACTTCCCTTTTAATCCAATTTAAAAATAAGGGAATTAAACTTCCAACTACTAATTTAATCAAATATTAAACTTATATAGTTGAAGATGTCAAATCAATAAAGCACCATTTTAATTTCTTAATCAAATCAGAAATTAAAACATGGAATTTAATCACAAATTTATTCATGTGTTATACTCAAATATTAAATACAAGATAAATTATCATATTAAACACCATAAAACACCATCATAGTTTTAATTCAGTTACTCCCTCCATCCCAAAAAGATTTATACACTTGATCGGGCACGTTGTTTTAGATGATAAGTTGTTATTTAGTCATCAATTATATTTTATTAAAAAGGTATATGTGATAGGAGTTAGTGAGGTATTATTTTATTTGAATGTGAGAAAGTAGTGGGTCATGGTTGAAAAGTCAAAAGATCAAAGTAGTAGTGGGACATGTCCAAAAATAATTTGTATAGAGCTTTCTAGGGCGGATGAAAAAGGAAAGTGTATAGAGCTTTCTGGGACGAAGGGAGTAAGAATTTAACATGGAATCAACATACTTGAAATTTAATCTGTATTAGGGGAGAAATCGATGAAATTTCATCAACTAAATAGATGAACAACATGAGACAATTATACCATAAAATATTTTTATGTATAATTCATCACATTAGACATTATAATCCTAAATTCATGTAATCAAATAAAATCTAACATTTTAATTGTTGAATTTCTTATACATAATCACATACTAAGTATAAAAACTAAAACATGAATTCATCATACATATATTACATTTTTTTTCAATTAACACTTTTTTAGACAAAAAAAATGAACAAAGTTTTCTCATAAATATATTTCAGTTTTACAATTAAACACTTTAATAAAAAAACATGAACAACTATAACAACTATAAATATACATATGAGAACATGTATAAACTACTTTATACTCTCCTTCAATTGAAATCAACATTTTAATCATACAAATTAACCCCAATGCTAAATCCCTCCCCTAATTGAATCAAAACTTGAAGGAAAACATGCATCAATAACATGATCATATTTATATTTGCAAGAGGCTAATTGATACCACTATAGAAACATAGATGCACTTAGCGGAATTTCAAGTATCATATACTTAATATCTAACACCAAGACCAACATGCATATAAATTAACATGAATCAAATGTAGCATAGTTACATACCTTTTAATGCGGGTATTCCTCTTAACAAGGTACTTATAGTGGAGATCCTTTATACAACGTCAAATATCGTTCCTCTAGTATTGGTCCACGAGCAATGGATGGATCACCACGTATGCTAGTACGGAAGAGATGAACAAGTTTCACTCTCTTACTTTTTATGATGAATGAGACCGAAAATGGGGAGAAGATGGAGTAGATAAGAAACTCTCAAAAACCGGATTTTGGAGAGAAAAGATAATCAACTCAAGTGTGTCTCTCCTTTGTCATCTCTACATCACTTATATAGTGAAGTTACAAAGGGATTTACTTGTGGCTTCATTAGGGTCATAATGCTATAGCATTATTAGTCACATAATGTCATACATTATGGAGCTGATAACCACAATAGTTACAACTTTGTAACCTCTACATCATCAAGTATATAGAGAGGTTACAAGGTGTGGCATCATGAGGTTTTATTAGTCTCATAATGTCATACATTATAAACATTAACCTCGTGAGTTACAGACTCCTCCATCCATCAATATTCCCGGTCAAACCATTTCTCAAACGTGTTTGGGTAATATCCAACCAAATGCTACAACATGTGAACTCATAGGATCAAATAAATATTAGTAGTTGGCCCAATCTAATTAGTCCAACAAACCGTAATTAGCTTCTAGCAAAACGTTACGGTCACCTAATATTATTGAATATATAACTCAACAAATTATCCTTACATATTTAGATTATTACACTTGCTCGAAGGACATAATACTTCAATACGTAACTATGTCCTCACTGTGATGCATTCCAAATACAATGTCAAATCTATAGGGACACCACCTAGAATTTCCCAATTACTCTATAATCTTTCAGCTCTCATGTGGTGGTTTATTTAGTTTGGTGAAATTCACCTTTTTATTGGCACTTGTTTCTCCTCAGGTAAGCATCACAGAGAGATGGCACATGGATCCCTGCCCTTCTAAAAGACTTACGTATTGAGGCCGGATCAGGACTAATCGTTCTTGCACCTAAGGATTTTTTCAGGCGGTTATACCTCAGTGAAAGACAATACAAGTATGTCACTCTCATCCACGGATATACACTTGCATCTTTCTCTTGGTGTCATATCTCTATTACTTAACCTCTAAAATCAGGTGGCTGGTGCACTACAGTTTGGAGATGCTAATCATCTGGCACCCTGTACTAATTTGGAACGTCTGTCTGAAGGTATCTGAACTGATCACAGTACATATGGAGTCATGGCCTTCAATGATTTATTTCATTTTAGTTTGTTTATCATTTATTCATAAGAAAATGTCAAATGGATGTATACAAATTTAGAAGGCCGACACTTAGCAACGCCATTTCAGCTTTCATCATTGAAATTCAATTTGTTACGTGCTCTGCGTGAGCCGTCTCATGAAATTCCTGGGATGGGGCGCAAGCACAAAGTATGAGGTGATGATCCATGACTTTATACAAACTTAAAAGACTTTCCCTTGCTGATCAAGTTCGACCTTTGCTAAACGCATTTGCCTTAGTTACATGCTCTGCGTGGGCCGTCTCTAGTAATTCCCTGGGATGGGGAGCAATCACAAAGCATTCAAAGAGGTAAGGAAGTGATGTCCTTAGTCTCATATAAACCTAAAATAGCTGCACTTGTCAACACCATTCGAGCTTTACCAATCGCATTGGCCTTACTTACGTGCTCTACGTGGGCCGTCTCAGGCAATTCCTGGGATGGGGCGCAATCACAAGGCAGGGAAGTGATGACCCATAGATGACGTGCAATCAATAAGCTAATAATTTCAGCTTGATATTGTAAACAGTTTAACAAAACTATAGTGTACATGCTTTATTACTTTAATTATTGCAATCTTTTCTTTAAATTTACTCACTAAACATTTGGTTTTCATTGCTTGGCGCTGATGGTTGATAACACTGCAAACTTGGAAATAAACACATGGACCTTCAGAAAGCAAGATGTCTTATCGTTCTTGGGAAAATTTAGGGGAATTCTACATGGCGACCTCGTACTATTGTTTTTTCTACGCGGTGGAAACAAAAAAAAACTAATTCTATGAAGTGCCCTCATAGTTTGGTTTTTCTCATTATAGTGCTCAATTGTGTTTTAAACAACTCACCAAGAACTTAAAAAATCAAATTGACTAACCTACCCTTAAAATAACCTCTCTTGAAAGCATACATAGAGAGTAAGACACACTTACCTCTAATTTCATGCCATTTCCATCTGGAAGTTGCTCTGTGCTTGCTTTCCATTCCATTAATGGTGATTTCATCAATGGAATAAATCATGAAATGCCAAACCAAAACAATCAAAAGGTAGTATTTCATTCTTACGTTATTCTGCTTTCGATTTGAAATTGCCAATTTTATTTTTCCGGTGTTGTCGATTTTCTCGGCCTTCTACTACAGCTTCTTATCCACGCCGTCTACTGCAGCTTCTCCACTCAGCCACACTCGCACATTCGTCCGCCATTGTCGCTCAACCTGCAGTAAACCTAACTATCTAATTTTTACAATCTACTCTCTTTTCCTAAGTTCTGCTTTTATATTAGAAATGCTTCATTGACTTATCTCTCTAGACCTTATGTCCTTATATCATGTAATATGCTAATGATTTAGCTTCCACATTTGTGAGAAGTTTAAGAATCCTGATCAAAACTAAGTTTGGATTTTTGTTTACTTTCACTATTTTTGATAGTTTGGAACATCAAATCGTATTGCAATATAATAATGGATAAAATTATCATCAACATGCCAAACATTAGAGATGAATTGAAAACCACTCACGATCTAGGATGAACCTCCCAGACATTAATTCAATCATAATGGTCAGTTGGCTGTGTTCTACTACTTAGGCTCTGCAAATTAGAGGCTTGTATAAACATATCTTATCATTCATGTCGAGTCTGTTAGATATATAAGTATAATTTTCTAGGTATATGATAATGACGATTCCCTGTGCTGTACATCTCATAAGCTAGCAATAAAATTGGCATTAACATTTGTGTCAAATGCTAAAAACATTCATGATTTTTTATGATCTGCAAGCTGGAGCAGGCTAGACCAATCTGCAAGCTGGAGTAGGCTAGACCAATCTGCAAACTAGAGCAGCAGAATTACGATATGATCTAAAAGCAAGATCATGATCCTGATCTGAAGCACACTAAGGTAATTCAGAGTGTAATCTCAACTTTTTCAAGCATCCCAAATTTGACACGAGTAATCTGGACTGAATTCTAAATTTTTCCGTGCACTTGGAAGACGACACCATCTTTCAGTTGTTATTGCTTCTAGCTAAGCATCATCACCTTGTGATCCCATTAATTCATTTCCTTGTGCACTCTTGTAGAACGTGTAAAAATGGAGTGACAAATGGAAATGTAATCAGATGATCAACAAGTATAATAAAACAGAGTATTATATATAGATACTCAACATTTGACGAAACTGTTTCAAAAAATCATTCAAGTATGTATAACTTACCTCTTATTTTTTCTAAAAGCAATCACTCTCTATCCAACTGCATCCATGACCCAAAATTCGCCCTAACCTTTTACAATTAGTACCATAAAAACGCATCATATTATCTGCCAATTTTTCCAAATTGCAAAAAAAAAAACCCAGAAAACTACTACAACTATTAAAAAATATAAAGTCGTTTAGAGATTTGAAGTAAGAGAATGGATTTGAGAGATGAGAAGAATAAAGATTTTACCTTGTAGAAGTTGGAGAAGAGGCGTTCAAGGGAAGAACAGAGTTATGCAGGGATGTTTCCAATTCTTAATCAGGGGAAAATATTTCTTCATTACGTAGTAGACGATTTAGTGTTTAACTAGTTTTTAGGACCCGTGCAATTTTGCACGGAAATTTAATTTGGAAAATATATTATTAGTTATTCAAGTAAATAATATAAATATTATTAATATTATTATTTTGAAAGTTAATAAAAAATTATTATTATTTTTTAAAAAAATAGCTATATTATTATTTCATCTAATTTCGAAAAGATGGTATAAGTGTTGTTGTCAATTAAATAATATAAATAATATTCATTTCAATTCATATTGTTCATTTTATGTAACTTTTCACAGTACATAAGATAAGGTCAATTAATTGGAACGACGACTATTAATAATTTGTATCCAATTCACACGAACCCTGCCAAAATAAGGCTTAGGAAGAGTGAATAGGGTGGGATTTGGTTTCATGAATTTGTTTTGTTAAAGACGAAAAGTGTAACGAAGTGTTTTATAATTCGAATAACGTCAATTACCATAAACAATTTGTCATATACAATCAGCTAATCAAATTTATTTCAAAAAGATGAAAACAACAAAAAACTAATATAACATATAACTTAATTCATTCATGTAAAATGTTTTAGATACAATAATTATTTAAGATACAATCCCATGAATTTGTCTATAATGGGATGGTCATCACATGTGCTAACAACTGTGTAAGTTATTTTATTTTTGAATTACTTCTAAAGGGAATATCAACTTTAAATAAAATTTTCCTCCCTATTAGTTGCTTCAGTATTTCAGGGAAATCATATTTATCACCATTCTGAAAAACAATTAATTTAAATAAGCTTAAGTGTAATATTCAACCGAAGTAATGTAGATAATTATTTACTATTTTCAGTAATATATAAAGTTTTTATAGAGAAATCTAATCTAGAAAGAAATACAACTTGGATGTGAAATAACCTTATCTTGTTCCTCTAACAAATCTGTAGCACTTTTTTTAATTTCCTTAACAACTTCACTCTCAAACGTGATGAAAGAAGCGTCACGTGTCTTATCGGCAATAAAAATCTTCAACCTATACCTATAGGTTCGCAAAAAATAAAGGACTTAACAAAATTTATCATTAAAAAAAATGAACAATAAAATTTACTTTACAAATTGTAATTAGGTACCCTGGTGTTGTCTTTTTTCAATATTTTGTTTTCCTTTTTGCACTTGATAATGTTGCCTTCCTTTTTCACACCACGCAAACACTTAGGACACGATTTATAATACCAATTGTTATCGACATCCAAATCTTCAATAGTTGTAAGGCATACACACAATCCGAGCTATATTTAGAAAAACTATGTCAACAGTCTATAAATACAATACGGTTTGAGTCTTAAATTAAATTTTTTATCTAAAAAGTGAATTACGAAAAAAAATTAAGACCTTCTCGCATGCAACAAATCAAGTAAGTCTTTTATAAGATCTTCTCGCAAGAACTCATTAATCTCAAATGATACATGGCTTTGAAGATGTGTAAACCCTTTAGAAGTGGATGATTCCCTCTTGGCAATTATCCTACAAATCATTAAAATTAGTTGACGATTTAATAATCATTCCATTAAGAGAACAAAAAAAATTAATGAGATAAAATGTATTTTAAATTATAAATTTTCGACAAAAGGCGAAAAAAAATTGACCAACATTAGGGCATTAAACAATAATTTATTTAATTTAACACTTTCCATTTACATAAATAAAGTATTATACATATTTATGATTATTGTTAACATAGGCATAACCTACGTTTTATATTCGTTCATAAAAAAATAACTTGTTTAAGTGATATCATATTCTTTCGGATATTTCTCTTTAAAATATTTCCTATTTTGTAACTTCAATTGTTTGTTTCTTTAAATTATTGCATAAAATAAATATTATATTGATTTAAAACTTTTCAAACTGTTAGTAGCTTATAAAACTGAATATATGCTTTTTATTTCTTATATTTTCATAATATGAATTTTTTATTAGATGCAAATATTATGAATTCATGCATATCATTCTTGATCTTTTTTTTCATTTATTTACTTTTAAAAAGGAACATCTGCAATTTTGAAAAAAAATATTGTAAGATATAAGAAATTTTATTAAAAAGAATATGATAAAGTTAAACAAACAACAATACCATTAAGATCAATTTGACCAACAACAATCAATTAAATAAATTCTACCCAACATCAATGATATAATTAACAAAAAATTCATAATTACGATTTATACCTTGAACTAAACTCACTAATTTCTGGAGTGTTTGGATTCACAAGCAAATGGGTTATATTCCATCGAATTCTGCACACGAACTTCACCTAAATGAATAATGAACAAAAACTTAGTCAATTGATTGATTAACCTAAATCATAATTACTTTAATATTAAAAAAACTTATCATTCCCATAATAAATTCTATTAATAATTAGCTTACCTTGATAAGAAACCCTCTTCCCAAATTGAATGATAACAATAATAGGAAGTGCATCACTTTGATTTGCCAATAAAGCTGTTATCTCATCAGCATAATCTCCGCCATAATACACATCTAATGCTTTGATTCCTTCTTATACATAAAAAGTAGCAAGCATGTAAAGTTACTTTTATACTCCCTCCGTTCCCATTTGGAATATGGGGAAAAACCAATGCAAATTGATGTAGTTGAGAATCTTTTGAATTTTATATTGTATAAAGTGTACTTAGATACTTTTTGCTTTCGAAAAAGTAAGAGAGAGAGAAAGAAAAGTGAGTGATTGAGAAACAAATTATTCTAAAGTGGATTCATATGTAAGACAAAAAGTAAAGAGTGTTGTAAATATTTGGTTGTTGAAGGGTAAGATGGGAAATAAATGTTCTTAAAATGGAATAGATTCAAAATGGGAAGAACTTTTAGAAACATCACATAAAGGAAAATGGGAACATCAAATGGGAACGGAGGGAGTATAAACTATAAAAAAATAACTTGAATAATAGTTAGTTAAAAGATATTACTCATTGTTGATCAACTCTAAAGTCATACACTTGGATGCTTTTGTTGGCACTATAACGTTGTACCCAGTTAATTCACCTATTATATCTGCAATAAGAAAATTAATGTAATGCACTATTGCAATTACTATTTCTACGGCGGCTATTTATTTTGCAACCTAATGTCAACCTATTACATAATGTATATTATTACCTAAATAAAAAACATCAGAAAGTTTCTTGGAGAGGATATCTTCAAAAAGAATAATATCGAAACCATAAAGAGGAATGAATTTATCTTCAAAACTTTGATGGTAGTTGAATTGTTAAATGATATTTTGAAACTATGTCTTGTTACTTTTTCCCATCCAGTGCTTTCAAGAATTAGAAATTTTGATATCTCTCTAACTTCACCGGCAACAATCATAGGGTTGAATGCGTTTATCAAACTTTTACGACAATAAGCTTGAATCCTGTCACCCTACAATTGTTCATAAAATACGATTTATATAAACATTTCATATCTAATAATAAAATTAATTTACTTTATTACAAAATAAAACCTAAATTTTTTACTTACATTTTTGTCCACTAACACCATTTCAATAGAATTCACTTCAGAAGGTGTTGTTTTGTCGTTCTTTTCCCAAACACGTACTATTAGCACCCTAATGATGCAAAATCTCTTCCCTTCGATTAAGTCACTTACATCTATAAGTTGTCATTGACGATCCATTGCTGTTTATTTTGATAGAACTCGAAATTGTTTTGGTAAAGGAATGAGTTGTAAAGCATAAATGAAAAAAAACTAAGCCTATTTATAAATAAGATTAAGGTAAAATTGGTTATAACCTATTTTTGCATGAAAGGAAAATTGAGTAATTTTAAGTAAAACGAACAATTTTAGACAAAATTGAGAGGATTTTCGATTTTATGCAATTACGGGATTGTTTGATTTGGTTTAATAATTTGGATATCAGTTTAACCAATACAATTTTCTTCAAGAAGTTATATCTGAAAAATAATATATATTTACCATAATCTATTATAATTGGATATAAAAAAATATTATTTTTAACATAGTCGAATTAATTATATTACAGGGTATAAATATTATTTAACTATTTTAGCTAAAGTTGATTGTTTTCATAAATGGTAATAATTGATATGACATCAATTAACCTTCCTTAATGACAATGAATATTAACTAATTACATGGATTTTAAGGGATTCTACCTAATTAATACCTAAGCAAATATTGTTAACATCCCATAAAATCTGGAAAATAAGATAACTTAGATAATTGGATATAAAAAATAATATATATTTACCATAATCTATTACAATTGTATATAAAATAATATTATTTTTTTAACTTAGTTGAATTAATTATATTATAGGGTTAAAATATTATTTAAACTATTTTAGCTAATTTTGTTTTCATAAATGGTAATAATTGATACTCCCTCCGTTCCCTTTTGATGTTCCTATTTTCCTTTTTGGGATGTTTTTAAAAGTTTTTGCCACTTTAAATCTTTTCCATTTTAAAAATATTTATTTTCCCATCTGACCATTCAACTACCAAATATTTACTATACTTTTTTTACTTTTTGTCTACACATGGCCCACTTTAGAATCATTTTTTCTCAATCACCTACTTTTCTTTCTGTCTCTTACTTTTTCAAAAGCAAAAAGATACGAAAGTATATTTTATACAATATAAAATTAAAAGATTCTACTCCACCTCAATATGCATAAGTTTTCCCCCATATTCCAAATGGAAACATTAAATGGGAACGGAGGGAGTATGACATTAATTAACCTACCTTAATGGCAATGAATAGTAACTAATTACCGGATTTTAAGGGGTTCTACCTAATTAATACGTAAGCAAAATATTTGTTAACATCCCTTAAAATCCGGAAAATAAGATAACTTATCTATATTAGGAGAACAATTAACACGTTTTTAATTTTAGTAAATATAAACATATTCAAATTGTGAGTTGTAACCTTTAATTAAGGGATCTGATTTGGATATAAAATCTTGGCAAAGTCTTATAAAAGACGGTCTTACATTAAGAGCTGAATGTAAGACCAGTCCAATAGGCATCTTTCCAAGCCAGCCATCTTCCCACCACCCCCACCCACCACCGCCGTCATTCCCTTCACTCCATTAGCCCAATTAGTTATGGTTTCTTATGCAAAATTAAGTTAAGGTTTTAGGTTGAAAAGTTAAAAAAATGGAAAAGTTAAGGTTTTAGGTCGAAAAGTTAAAAAATCAATTTGTGTGGGCTGCTTAGCGCGTGGCGCGCGTGATTGGGTTTTTATTGGGTTATTGGGTTGGTCTGATGTTAAGGTTTAACCTAAGACCATCTTAACGTAAACCTACTCTAAAATCTTTAACTTAATTAAAGGTTTATATTTGAATGGAAAATCTCCTATTTACCCGTTACATAGGTGTTATGGAAAAAATTCTCCCCTAATATTTAGCTAACAAACCTGTATTTAATAAATGAATTAGTAAAAACTCTTAATTGGCATTAAGATATTACCCGTATAATCAAATTTGTTGCCAATATTAATAAGAAAAGGTTGCCATTTTATTCAATAATAATTGGCAGTTTCTATTAATTATATTTTGCCTATCTGAATTTTAAGTTTTAGAAAATTTGCTTCCTTCATTATAGCTAATTCTGGTTACATGAATGGTAATATTTGTTATGACATTAATTTAAGTACGTTCACGACATTTAAAATGGACTACTTTGGGTGGAAAACGGTAGTTAAGGAAGCCATAAGAACAAATATAAACGAATTATGATATTCTTCAATAAATTGGATATCTCATATAAGGAGCTTAACTAATATTCTATAAAAAAATTAACTATTATATTTCTTCATTAAATTGGATTCCAAATTAACTCCGCGATGTTATTGGACAACAAATATTTATAATTAAAAGATCTATTAAATTTCTAAACCTTATAAAATTATATCGGATTTTTTTAAAAAATTATTCTCTTTTTAAAAAAAGCTATTCTTCAATAAATTGGATATCTCATATAAAGAGCTTAACTAATATTCTATAAACAAAATTAAACTATGATATTTCTTCATTAAATTGGATTCCAAATGAACTACGCAATGCGATTGGACACCAAATGTTCATAATTAAATTGATAATTAAAAAACCTATTAAATTTCTAAACCTTATAAAATTATATCGGATTTTTTTAAAATTTATTCTCTTTTTGAAAAAAGCTATTCTTCAATAATAAAAGGCAGCTATCCATAATGTATAGTTGTCAATTGGGATTTTATGCATGATACTTAAATTTGTAACCGTAATGTTTGGTAATTATGGTTTCATAACCGGAAATATTGGTTTTGTCAATAACTTATCAACTGTAATATAATATATTAAATATAATAAATGATAAACATTTTGATAAAGATTAACAATAGAGAAATTACATGTTCATCAATCAATATCTTTTGTCTTGAATCAATTTCAACTAAATTCGTCAGTAATTGATTTTCCCATAATCTAATAATCCTCACTAAAGTAGCACATGAGGTGGCTACAAAAGACAATTAAAGAGTTGACATGGATAATTTGACTATTCATGATGATTTGCCTAGTTTAACAAATGATTTAAATAAAAACTGATGACTATGGTGTTGTGCCTAAACCAAAGTTGTCCATTTATATAGAATGATTAATAATATAGTAGTTTAGTTAATAATTTATAAATGAGTAAGCAAGCTAAAGGAATAAATTAAATTAGGAATTAACGGATTAAAATATCATGCAAGATTAAAGATTCACTAAGAATTTAATTTAATTGGCGTTAAACATATTCAAATTGTGAGTTGCAACACTTGATTAAGGGATCTGACTTGGATATAAAATCTTTAACTTAATTAAAGGTTTAGATTTGAATGAAAAATCTCCTATTTACCCGTTATATAGGTGTTACGGCAAAAAATCTCCTCTAATATTTAGCTAACAAACCGGTATTTAATAAATGGATTTTTGGAAAATCTCCTAATATGTAGCTTAAAATCCTATTAAGGGAATTTTTGGCCACTAACATTTGAAACTAAAGCACACGATTAAAGCAAAATGATATAGCAAGAACATAGATGAAATCAAAAAATTTCTTCCTAAATATAAGCTAGATTTTAATTTAATTGTAATAGGAAGATTTTTGCTTCCATACATGACTTGCTTAATTAGACAAGAAGATTTGCCAACTCATTGTATAATTCCTTAACTTAAGCAAGATTTGATATGATATTTTCTAAATGGCAATTAGTTGTTATGGGAAATAATAATCCCTAGTTTCACGCTATTATAACCGAAATTAAAGCGCTTTTTCAACCTTATTTTAGGCATAATCAAGTTTAACTCTCCATAATTAAAGAAAAGCTGGATAAATTAAAAAGAATTGTTGTGAAGATGCCACGTGACACTAAGCTCGCTCCAACCCTACAAATGGCTCACTAATTAACCTGCTAACGACACATGTTAAAATTCATTTTACTTTAGTGTATTATATAGATAGATATTATAAATGGTAAAAAATTTGAATTTAGTCTAGAAAACTTTTAATATTTCTATATTATAAATAAGATCTAATATTAATTATAAATAATTCTTCAATTTTGTTCCATACTAAGGCTCATGATAACTAAAACTAACTTGTTATTTCTATACTGTAACTAAGTTTTATATAATAGACATCACTATTATTTTTAATAACAAACTTTTTTTCCTATAAAAGATCAAAATTCCAAATGTTATTAAAATTAATATTATGGAAATTATCTTCATATATTTTTGGTTATTTTTAATCTTTATCAAAATGTTTCCTTTTTATATAATCGAGTATTATTATTGCAAAAAAATGGAAATTTTATTCATTAGTGAAAATTATATTTTATATTTTATTTTCTAAGAAATCCGGATCCTAATATAATTCAAACATGGAAAGTTTATTAATTTTGGATTTTATTAGTTTTAAAAAAAATCAAATTATATAATCCTAAAATATGTTGTATTGTATCCAGTGATTGTTGATTATATTTAATATTCTATACTATAATATTTTGTTCCATATCCAATGTTGAGGATAGATAAATCTAAGGCAATAAATTACTATAGTTTTGGAAATATAAGTATATTTAGATTATTATTATTGCAAAAAAATGGGCAAGTATCGTCATTATTTAAGAGTAAATTTAAGTCTCTTAAAAAAACCTAATATATTTTGGATTAAATAGTTTTGAAAAAAAGAAAATAATCTTCATTAATTTTTGAAATATAGTAGGATTGACTGATGATAATTGAGATTCTTTAATATTTTAATCTTTTTATACTATAATCAAGATTATAGATTAATTATAAATAATTTAGAGATTTTCTTCCATAATAAGATTCATGATAACTAAAACCATGGCAACTAATTTTCTAACATTTATCAACAAAATATTAAAGGAAACTTTCATTCTATAAAAATAGGCAAGTATTGTTATTACTTTTGAAAACAATTTAGGGTAGATCTATGACAACTAAGATTATATATTCGAATATTATTATTGCAAAAAAATGTTAAATTTCTTCAATAATTATGAGTAAATTTTATTCTCTAACAAATCCGGAACCTAATAAAATTCAAAAAATGGCAAGTATATTTATTTTCGGATTTAGAGAGTTTTCACAAAAACTTCGGAATGTATAATCTTAAAAATTTTGTACCAAATCTAGATTTATTGAAAATACTTAATATTCTATACTATAATATTTTGTTCCATATTCAAGGTTGAGAATAAATAAAATTAAGGTAATAAATTACTATAGTTTTGGAAATATAATTATATTTAGATTCTTATTATTGATTACAAATAGCAAGTATCTTCATTATTTAATTCTCCTAAAAAAACTAATATATTTCGGATTTTCATGGTTTTAAGAAAAAAAATCTTCATTATTTTTTAAATTATATTAGGGTTGATTCACGATAATTAATATTGTATATTATTGTTATATTTCTATACTATAATCAATATTATATATAAATTACAAATAATTTATAGACTGTATTCCATAATAAGGCTCATGATAACTACAAATATGGAAACTAAATTTTTTAACTTTATCAACAAAATATTAGAAGAAACTTTGTTCTATAAAAAAAAGGCAAGTATTGTTATTAATTTTGGAAACAATTTAGGGTAAATTGATGACAATTAAGATTCTATAATCTTTAAATATTTTGTACCATAGTCAAAGCCGGAAATAACTAAATCTAAGGCAATAAATCAAAATAAATTTTGGATTATAATAGGGTTAAATAAATGGTAAGTTTCTTACTTAATTTACGAAATCAAATCATGGTTAATTGATTATACTTAAAATCCTATACAATATTAATATTTTATTCCATATTCAAGGGCGAGGATAAATAAAAATAAGGCAAATCTATGTATTGAATCTATTTCAACTAAACTCGACAGCAATTGATTTTCCCATAATCTAATTATCCTCACTAAAATAGCACATGAGTATATTCAAGAGACAAAGACTTGACTTGGACAATTTGAGTATTCATGATGATTTTTTCGTTCAATAAGTGATTTAAATAAAAAATGATGTCAGTGGTGTGGTGCCTAAATCAAGGTTCGTGCGTTTATATATTGCTTTAGTAATATAGTAATAAAATCCCTTAATTCACAAATGAGTAAGCAATTGAAAGGAATGAATTAAATTAGGCAATTAACTGATTACAATATCAGGCAAATTAAAAGATTAACATAAAATATAACTTAATTGACGTCAAATAAAAGGAAGTTATGAGTTGTAAACGTTAATTAAGGGATTAGTTTTGGATATAATATCTTTTACTTAATTAAAGGTCTAGCAGTTATGACAAATAATCTCATATTTAACTGTTAATTAAGGAAAATTTCATATTTAATCGTGATATAGCAGTTATGGCAAATAATTTCCCCTAATCTTTAGCTGTCAAACCGGTAAGAATATTACCTAATATATAGTTGCCAAACCGATAATTAAGGGATTAGTTTTGGATATATCTTTTACTTAATTAAAGGTCTAGCAGTTATGGAAAATAATCTCATATTTAACCGTTAATTAAGGAAAATATCATCTTTAATCATGATATATCAGTTATGGCAAATAATCTTCCCTAATCTTTAGTTGTCAACCCGGTAATTAAGAATATTACCTAATATTTAGCTTTCGAACCGATAATTAAGGAATTTTTATGGATATAATATCTTTTGCTTAATTAAAGGTCTAGCAGTTATGGCAAATAATCTCATATTTAACCGTTAATTAAGGAAGATATCATATTTAATCGTGATATAGCAGTTATGGCAAATAATCTCCCCTAATATTTAGCTGTCAAACCGGTAATTAAGAATATTACCTAATATTTAGTTGTAAACTTGGTAACTAAGGGATTTTCTTTCCACTAATCTTGCATTTAAACCGGTAACATAATAGTATAATTTCCATTTAGCAAATCAATGTGATTGATATCATAAGCTAATCAAGGCAAATCTAAGTTAAAATTTCATATTTAATTTTCGAATTTTAGTAGATTTATGATAATTATAGTTTAACATATTTATGGTAGTACTTTAAGTATTTTTAGTAGTATTTGAACTTTAATATTTATCAAAAAATGGAAATAAATTAATACTATAGTTTTATAATTTGGTAAGTACTTAAATATCATAAGCTACTCAAGGTAACATAATAGTATCATAAGCCAATCAAGGCAATTTAATATTAGAATTACCATTTCTAAAAACCTATGAAATATTAAACTTTGAATTACCATTTTTTAAAAGTATGATATATTACTATTTGAATTTATATTTTTGGATTTTTATAGTCTATATTATTTTTATATTCTATATTATAAATGGTCAAAAAAATTAAATTTAGTCTAGAAAACTTTAATAACTAATATACGTATAATAATTAATTAATGTATAATCTTTTTATCAATTAGTCAAGAATTTAACAACGAATGTGTATAATATTTACGAACTTTAATTTAAATATTGTAAATGGTAAATATAAAATTATTTTATATGAAAGAGAAGAATAAGAGTAAAGTATAATCAAAATATAAGAAGACTAAAATCTACTCAATTGAAATAGAAGAAGAACATTGTATTAAACATTTGAACATAAACAATCTGTAAAATGTATGCTCAATTGGAATAGAAGAACAACAAAATGTGTTATTGATAATTGATATTGATAAACAATCTAAGATGATATTCATAATTTGCGAAGTACAACAACAAATAAAAGTCAAATACAATCCTTAAAACACTAATAATCTTGCCATCATTAGTCTTTGTGATGATTAAGACTCTCACACGAGCCTTCATATCATCTAGATTAAGAACAGGGCTTGGTTTTCAAGTTTATGAAAGAAATTGAAAATTATATGGCTTGAATAATTCTTGCAAACTTGACATACCCCAATTGTAGAATTTGCTTGGCAATTTGAGAAGGAAGCTTGGAGAGAAATTAATATCAAAGTATTAAAAAAATGCTTGGCAATTTGAGAAGCAAGAAAGGAGAGAATAACCTTCATATGAATTAGAGAGGAGAGAAAGATGGGTGAATCTTGAATTAGGGTTGAATGTGAAATGGAAATGTGCTCCTATATATAATTAGTGGTAGTTATTGTGGTGATGACATGTGGCATTTTTGATTGATTAATTGACCCCTTTTTATGCTTTGAGTGACATGTGGCGAAAATCATTTTGCTTTAATGTTATATATAGATATTAGGTTAACAAAACATGTGGGTTATTTTAAGGGTAGGTTAGTCAATTTGATTTTTTAAGTTTTTGGTTAGTTGTGTAAAACACAATTGAGCACTATAATGAGACAAACCAAACTATGAGGGCACTTCATGGAATTAGTTTTTTTTTTCCACCGTGTAGAAAAAACAATAGTACGAGGTCGCCATGTAGAATTTCCCAAAATTTTATACTTATGTATGTACTCAAATTTATATACCTTGAATTTTTTATAATTTTATGTGTTGTCTTTTAATGTTGTATTGTGAGATAAGTTATCTAATTCAGATTAGTTTCTTAGTATTTTTAACCTCGGTATGTGTTATCGTAATCTCCCCTAATGATTCCATACACAATCAAATTATGCTACTTGGTTCAAAATCCTTATTATGTTTATAATTAAGAATAATATCTCTCCTAGTGATTCTATAAATTTAAAAAAATGAAAGATTACTAATGAAAATCGAGTAACCAAATATGAAATAAAAATTACTTGTTCAATAATGATGAAATGAAATTTAAATTATGAAACTCGAGTTAAGAAATACTAAAATAAAATAACTGAAAATATTTTAAAATCGTTAACATATTTATTTTCATGTTATCATATCTTGAAAAATAACTTAACTTTAATTTTGAAAACCAACGATATAAAGTTAGGAGAATTTATAATGACAACATTAAAATCTATCCTTATTTGATAATTTTTCAAAAGAAAGGATATTATTACTTAATTTTTGGGGAAATTTAATTAATCTAATTGAAATACTTTTAAAATCTGTTGTTAAATTCTAACCAACGTATTCATGTTGATATTCCACCGAATTAAGTTAAACAGTTGACATCTCTTTACTAACTTTGAGCAATCTGAGGGATCAAAATATTAAATGTTAAGATTTTTAATAGAAATAAATAAATGGATATATTAGCCCTAATCACTGATACAATTAATTGGATATGTTCCTTGATTTGATGAAATTGATATTAAATGATATTATATGAATACATTTATTTAATTTTATTAAAATTAGTGATATTGTAGAAGATTATACATTTTAATCATTATTAATAACTGCAATTTTATATAATCCAAAGTTGTAATGGTCAAATTCGGCCTAAAAATAAAATCTGAATTCCTAAACTAATTAATAAATGATATTTTTAATACACAAAGATGTTTAGTAAATAACCAACTAATCATTTTTAATAGTCTTATCCAAGTCTTGATAAAACTTGAAAATTTATAATAGTATATAATTAATGCCATAGAAAAGGTACCTTGTATTTTAACAACTTTGGCAAATTGTAAAATGATATAAATTGTATCATCTCTGTGCATGTGCGTCACGATTTTTGATAACTTCACTGCATAGTCTCCCCATAACATACAAAATAATTTATTATTCCTAAAATAATTTAAAATTAATAGACAAACATTGAAACATATATGTTATACCAACCCAATCCAAGGAAAAGGTCTATGGCCTTACTTTATATCAACCAATTCAAAGGTGATCATATGAGATTTTTGAATGATTTTAATTTGGCTCGACCTAGAGAAAGATCCAATAACATCTATTATAGGGAAAAACCGAACATGAAAAGAAAAATTTAACATAAAATAGAAAAAATATAAAAAGAGATAGATATAAGAAATTACATATGTAATAATCTTCGAAAACGGTTTGAGAACAAATGTCTTCAAATGGACAAAAAAAAAACCCATGAAGTGGAACTAATGGATGACAACACTTGTTGACAGTTATTCCATTGTTAAAGTATATCCCACATGCATGATTAGTTGCTCTTTTAATGCCAGTATTTTCATGCAGATCAAATCCACTAACCAATACAGTTCCATCTTCTATGAGAATTGGTATGTACTTATTAAAAAGGTCCTTATTCAAAGTAGTCTGTATTTTTTCACCCTATAAAATAAAAGAAGCATTTTTTAGATGTCACACCATAATGATTAAGGATTATTTATACTAATTTAACACACCTTCAAATCAAGTAGTATCATTTCAATAGTCTCGCTCTCCAATGGATTATATAAGCTTTGAAATTCCCACACGGATTATACTATTGATGGATAAATTGATTCCATGTGAAAGATCCAACTCTATCAATTTTACAACACATCTTCAGCACAAAATAGTCAGTCACCACAACTAATGCTAAGCCATGTTACCTAAATTTCTGACAAATTATTTTATGTCAATGAAAATTCTTCAAGAGGTTTGAAAAAATAAATTAATTTATAGAACTAATATCCTAGTGTTACTCCATCTACATATTATAAATAGAAAATATTCCGATGCACTTTAGGCAAAAACGTTATTACTTATATAATTATGTTCTTATTTTTGGAAATGAATCAAAAGTATTTAATAAAAAGGAAAAGACGAAATAAGTTACTAAAATCCGGCATTAAGATAATATCTATGTAATTATGGAATTGTATTTTAAAACTATTAGTTATATAATATATTCAAAAGATTTACTTATTTTTGGAAATGATTCAAAATTATTTTTAAAAAAGGAAAGGCAGTAAATAAGTGTTCATTAAGTTAATGAAATCCGGCAAGCAGAAATTATCTATTTAATTATGGGAATTTATTTCAACCTATCGGTTACTATTTAAATTCAAAATATATAATTTAAAATTTTCAACCAAATAAAAAGCAACCTATAAGATTTAATATGATATTTTATAGAAAATTTAATCTACTTATTTAAATAACCTGATTTTAAAATATTTAACCCAAAAAAGCGGAAAAGATGTTAGTTAAATTTGACTACTTTTACAATAAAAAAGAAAATTTATGGATTAGTCAATTTTGAATACAAGAAATCAGTTAAGGAACATATTATCTAAATAAATTAGGAAAATATTTGTTAAGATATTTTCTAAAAACTTTATCCTATTGATTTCAATGTATAACCGAATTTAAAAGTTTTTAAACAAAAAAACGGTAAAGATTAAATATAATTTTACAAAACTTGACAATGGATAAATGAATTTTCTAAACAGGAAAAGATTATAATTTTTTATGTCAATTTCAATTTATTCAAATAAGCCATCAATTAAAATGAAAATTTAAATAATTTACGAAAAGAACTGTGAACCATTTCTTAAATTTTAATTTTGTATTTGGGTTAATATAAAGTGAACATTAATATATAATAATTTTTTATTAATCGATTGGCTAGATTAAGATATTGTATTCAACAAAGGCAAAAAAATTAATAGTTAGTACGACAAATATATTTCAATTTAATAATAGAAATAATTAGGTTAAAATCTAGAATAACCTTCAAATTGCATAAAGAACAACCAAAATGTATCAGACTATTAATCGAATATGAATATAAATATGACAAAAGAACAAAGAGAAATGAATTTATCATTATTCAATAGGGATAAGGATTACATTTGATGAATTAACAAACAATAAAATACATAATCAAATGATAACAAAAAAAGGAATTTACCGGATGAATTAGAAAATAATTAATTTAAAAAATTTTATTCCTATTATTCAAATACTAAAATATTATACAAATAGATCAATGATACTTTCATGAAAATACTCAAAACCTCGAGTGTGATATTTTATGATGATATTATGAAATTTTCTTCGACCGCGTTTGGAGAATTAGTCAAATATTCTTCGAATTCAGAGAAATAAACGCATGTAATAATCTTCATTCGCTCGAAATTTGTAAAAAACGTTCCAATATTATTGAATGATTTCATTGAATGGAGTCATGTTTTCCTTTTGAGAGAGAAAGGTTAAGAATGAGAGATGCTAGATTTAATTTTAGGGTAAGATTGTGAAGGGAATGCAAATTATAACGTATACCCGGGTGTACATTGCGGTAGGTACACCCGGGTATTAGTATTATATATTTTTTGCGCCCAGACATTGTCAACAAAGAAGCTTTACCTCAGTGGTCAAACGCGCGTCTCTGTGTATAGGAGGTTGGGGGTTCGAATCCTCTCTCCAACTCAAATTGTACATTTATGACTTAATTTTTTGTCATATAATTCATACTCATTTTATAAGCATTTGAGTATGTTTAATAAATGAGTACGTAAGTATTTTAATAAATGAGTACGTAAAACTCAAATGAGTATGCTTATTTTTTAAATCAAGAGATATCCTAATTAAAAAAATTAAATAAAACCCCAACTCAACTCACACTCATTTAAAAACTCGTACTTATTTGAACAACTTTTACACTCATTTGGACATTTTTATACTCTTTTATAAGCATTTAAGTATGTTTAATCAATAGGTACATAACTCAAATGAGTATGCTTATTTTATAAATCAAGAAATATTTTAATTAAGAAAATAAAATAAAAAATCCCAACCCATCTCATACTCATTTGACTACTTATTTAACTTTATACTCATTTGACTACTTATTTAACTTTATACTTATTTAGGTAACGCATACTCATTTAGGTAACCCATCTCATCCCAACCCATCTCTAGGTTTGAGAAGAAAAACTCATACTCATTTGAAAAATTCTCATTAGGCTAAGTCATACTTATTTGGAAAACCCATACTCATTTTAGGAATTTTTCTTAAGGCTAACTCATACTCATTTGGCTAAGTCATACTCATTTGAAAAACTCATAAAAAAATTAAAACTCATTTGGCTTCGTACTCATTTGAAATATTCATACTCATTTGGCTTCGTACTCATTTTGAATATTCATACTCATTTTGCTTCGTACTCATTTTGACCAACTCATACTCATTTTGCTTCGTACTCATTTGGCCAACTCATACTCATTTTGATCAACTCATACTCATTTGGTGTACGTAGAGGTATGTACACCAAGGTGTACCTTTTACCTTCTCGAAGGGAAGGAGCTAGGAAAATGCTGAATTTATAGTTGTAGCTAATGGCTTACTTGGTGACACGTGGCAGCTGCAGAATTTCCATGTTGATACTTGGACCATGAAGGAATGTCATGGCGCAATGTCAACTTTGGATTTTCTATTAGTATATAATATGATGAGTTGGTTTACTATAAGACGGTCTTATTTAAGCTTAACCTCAGACCAGCCCAATAAGCTTTAGAGAAGCCCATGACGCGTGCCACATGCTAAGCGGCCCAGCCAAGTTGATTTTTTAACTTTTCGACCCAAAACCTTCACTTTTTGTGTTTTTTAACTTTTCGCCCTAAAACCTTAACTTTTGCATAAAAATTCATAACTAATATCATATGTGGAATCAATACCCTTCACTCAATTAGCCTTAGATGTTATGGACTTTTATGCAAAAGTTAAAGTTTTAGGTTAAAAAGTTAAAAAACGCAAAAGTTAAGGTTTTAGGTTGAAAAGTTAAAAAATAAAATTTTCTGGGCTCCTTAGCGCGTGGCACTCGTAATTGAGCTTTTAATTGGCTTATTGGGCTGGTCTTAAATTAAGCTTAATGTAAGACCGTCTTTTATAAGACTTTGCCTAATATGATATGGTATGATGATAAACAATTTTGATGAACTTTTTGGTGGGCGGAGCAAATCCAAATCACTCCAAAAGGAGTCAACCTCACAGTCTCAGTCACACTAGTATCTTTGCACCCAAAAAAACAAAAACAAAAGTCCCACATCGTATATATAGCTTTATAAATTATATACGCTTGTAACGTAGTTGCTATTCACGTGGACCTCGTTAAGATAGCTAGACACACCCTCGCCACAATCCAAGCAACACTAGCAGTGTCAGGGTGGAGAAAGCAATGGAGAACGGAGGAGATGAAACCAAACAATGGAAGTTCAAAGGCAACGAAACTCTAAACGCAGCATCTGGGTATACAGTGAGAGGTGTCCTCAATATGTTAATGGATAATCTCAACCCTCACGATCAACGTCAAGTTCTTCGTCTTGGTCACGGCGATCCTTCTAACTTTCCCTCCTTCCATACTTCTCCGGCTGCTGAAGAAGCTGTTATCGACGCTCTTCGGTCCCGTGAGTTTAACTGTTATAGTTCCACCGTCGGTATTCTTCCTGCTCGCAAGTAATTCCTCTCTCGCATCTCTTCTTGTGTTTGGTTGACTGAAAAATATTTTCAATAGAATCAAAACGAGAACTCAGTCGTAGAACAAATAATATACTCTTTCTTAAATTTAAAACTATGTTTCAAAATCTAGAAAACTATTTTCATCCTTTAGAAACCAAAAAATGTTAGAATGGACAAATTACTTTCGTGAAAATGGTAGAAAACCATCTAGCTCATTAGAACATTCAATTACTGAAAGTACTCCTTTCGTCTCTATTTACATGCTACTATTTCATTAGAGGGATGGGATGTCAGGTTGCCTTAATACTACCTCCATTTTATGATTTGATGTAAAGTATGAGTAGAAAATATATAATCTTTGTAAATACTACGAAAACGGAGGTAGTATATTTTTACCTATATAATTCTTTTTTGTCACTCACCTATACTTTTTCTACCGTTTTTTGTTTGCAATTACACTCTTTTACACTTTTTGATCACCAATCAGTTAATCATAATCCGTATTTGAATACACAATTTCTTCGAATACCGATCACTAATTAAATACGAGCGATGAATAACTAATTAACTTTCCTTTTGCATTGAAACTTTTTCTTGAAAATTTGTAGATATAATCAATAATTATATAAGTAATATGTTTAGATTTATGTTAAAAGATTTGTTGAGCTAAATAAAAAGCAAACATACAAGTGGGAAATGCCATGAAGAAATCACCCTTATTTAAATGCCATATATGTTTTTTTGATGATATTGTTCTATGTAAGTATCATATACTTCCTTTTAAGACTAGTTTATGAATAGGCTAATGATGCATACATCTCTTTGTATATAAGCATCAAATACGTTGTCCAAAATGGTATTATACATTTGAAAACTTACTTCAAAATTAGCTTTTTATATACAAAAGCAAAACGTTGCCACTAATAAAAAAGAGGGCTTGTAAGAGTTAAAGTTAAACATAAAAAGGGGTGTCATGCTCACTGATATTAAACCCCATAATGGGAAAACATGAAGGTGGAAAGGTGAAAATTAGCCATAAATTACATTCATTTGAAGAACATACCGCTTCATCTTATTCTACGGCATTAATAAGAATTATGAAAATTTGGTGTTAAAAAACAACTCATTGAAAGAAGAATCAAATAAAAGCTCACATGACTCTTATTTTTCTTGTACAATGGTGAAAATTCATGATTAAAGTTTATAACATTTTCCTTTTGAACGCTGCAAGGATGATACTATTACAGAATGGAGGAAGTAGTTTTTTTTTTTTTTGCATAACTAGGACATTGCATTTACTGGATCAACGTCAAAAGACTGAAAGAGTTGCACTTCTTTCAAGTAGAAAATTGGGAAATGGTATTGTTGAAAAATGAAAACTACCCATAAATTGTCCTCGTAGCATTAATTTGGTAGTTTTGCTTCTCAAAGAATGGTGAAACTGATTATCGAAATCCCCTATACAAGTGTTGCTTTTTGTAAGGTTTGGTTGTCTAATTTAGTGTAACTTATGAACTTTATGTGAATTAAAATTTCGAAGAAATAATATATGAACAGAAAAAGGAATTATATGAACTAAAGAATTAGATCATCAATCCCTAGAATATTTTTCTTATCTAACGTCCGAAGAGCGTTTTGCCCTTAGGTAACATACTATTTATTTTCTTTTATTTTTGGTGCGAGGTGAAGTACTTTTATAAATAATAAGGTAGGCATCTTTGCTACGTTTGTTCTGCCAAATGTGGCTGACAGACTCTGGTTAATTTGGAATGACATATTTAGAATCTGCACCACTAATAATCTATCGCCTTAACCTCTTATTGCTTTGTCTATCTATGTAGCTTCATTTGTCTCTTTGCCTATGCTTTCTGGTTTGCATCTGTTGTTCTCATATTCAAATTTCACTAGTTTACCAATTGCATTGATCCATTATGGTGTGTAATCATACTGGAAATTTCAATAAACAAAGGATGTTTCTAAAAACTGCTACTAAAATCCAACTTAACTCTTTGGATTTTCGTTTCATTCCTTTAGTATTTCTGTATTGAAAGAGTATTAAGCTTGAAATTCCACTTGATGCCAGATATTTTTATGGTTGCCTTCTTGAAAAAAGGTTACCGTAAGAAATTAATAATAGCCACGATTTTGTTCATGTCAACATATGATATTTATGGCTAATTATTAAAGATATACTTAAATACGCAACAACATATGTCACTTTGAAGTATAATATAGTTCATAATATACGAAAATTAGATGTGATTTGCATTAGTCTTCGTCAATTTTTTGGACAATACTATAACATGTTTTGGTCATAGCTATAATTTGGACATGTACAGAGAAATTGGTATTGGCTATGACCATAGCTTGATTTGGATATAGCCTTATTTCACTATCCAAATTACGGATATGACTAAAACATGTTATGGTGCTGTCCAAAAACTAAATTTGACGACAACTAATTTTCGTATGGAGGTTTAGCAAATTAAAAAAAATTAATTAAATGCCAAAATAATCATTGCTGACGTGGCCAAACGTGTGGTACACATTAATCAACTTTCGTGGCCTTTTATAAAGAAGTCTAGACTAAAATTTTCACCTGATGCCAAAATAGTACGATTATTGTCATCAAACCCAACTCGTTCAATTATCCCAAATTTGGTTTAGAAACCATTGCATTCTGTTGAATTACAGACCTTGAGCTATTCACATCATGAAATTTAACATGGTTTTTATTAGACTTCAAATTATTTGTATGGTTTGATTTTGCTATGAATGAATTTGTTTATTATGAACTACCATTTGTGAAGCGTATTACTTTAGATTTCATTGAGACAAGGTAGTATTGCATATATAAGGGACACCTTGAAATCCGTGAACATGTTGGGTGAACTCAAACGAACAATCATTGTTGAACACAACCCGAAAGTGAGACAACCTTTAAATTTTTGCAATAACTGTTTGTATAGTGATTATATATGCTAGTACTTTATTACATGAATCTTCACTTCTAGGAAGATGTTTCATGGCTCTTAATGCACTCAACTTTTGTTGAATTATTGGATACAGAGCGGTAGCAGAATATCTTTCTCCTCATCTTCCATACAGATTATCTCCTGATGATGTATTCCTCACAATTGGCTGCACACATGCAATTGAAGTAGCAGTTTCTGTCCTAGCTCATCCAGGGGCGAATATATTGTTACCAAGGCCAGGTTTCCCATACTATGAGGCTTTTTCTGCCTATGTTGGCCTCGAAAATCGTCATTTCGATCTTCTTCCTGAAAAGGGGTGGGAGGTGGATCTTGATGCAGTTGAGGCTCTAGCTGATGAGAATACTGTAGCCATGGTTATTATAAACCCTGGAAATCCTTGTGGGAATGTTTATACTTATCAGCATTTACAAAAGGTATGGATGTTAAGCATTTGAAAACAATGCTCATATTTTAGGATATTGTTCTATCTTTTTACGTTCTGATGTAGCCTCAATGAAATGGTGCTACATGGGTTCCTTTTTTTTTAGCAAAGATCTAATGTATGTTTTTTCGCCCAACTTCTTTTGCTTTCAAATATCATTGTTTTGAAGCTATTGGATTAATTGGTATACACTTCTTGGTTCATTTCAGGTGGCAGAAACTGCAAAAAAACTTGGGATTCTTGTGATTGCTGATGAAGTTTATGAGCACCTTGTTTTTGGAGAAAATCAGTTTGTTCCAATGGGTGTTTTTGGAACTATTACTCCTGTTATTACACTTGGTTCTATATCAAAACGATGGATAGTTCCTGGTTGGCGTCTTGGTTGGCTTGTGACAACTGACAATCAAGGCATCCTACAAAAATCAGGGGTTAGCGTTCTGGCTTTATCTACATTGTTATTTATCATTTCTACAATGGCTTGGTGTTGTTCAATTGGATACTACATTTTATACGGACAAACAATTTTTGCCTCATTGGTCTTGTGTAGGATGCAGTTGTTAATAGTTTCATTTGCTCTTCTTTTCTCAATTTCAAATGTGCATGTTTGTGTGTACTGGAAGATTTATAGACAAATTTTGGAACCCTATACACCAAAAAAATTTCTTATAGTAGGGACGAAAGTGATCTTGTTGAGTACTCTTGAATCACATTTTTGCATGGCACTAATGGCGGTATCTGAACCAGCTAGTTCTGCAGCATGTCTCTTTTGTTTTGTGTTATGGTTATTTTTGGCAGGAAACTAATAAAATTTTGACCCATGTAATTGTTTTTCGTACCAGCTTGTAGAGAGTATTAAGAGCTTCCTCAACATCTCTTCTGATCCTGCAACCTTCATTCAGGTATGTGTTGATTTGTATCGACCTCACCTGCAGTCTAAATACCAATAAAAGTTACTGGATTATTTGTCTTACAAAAGAATCTTGTGTCAGCAGTCTTTGTATTGAAGTTCCTGATGATTCTATAAAGTTATGAAACCTTAGAGGTTTTACTGCGATATTTATCGTAGGACAATGAAGAGCCTTACATACTCTATCTTTCAACTTAACTACTTGACAGATCTAAATAGATTGTTTTTCTAGGTAAGTTAAATCATGAATCATCCATTTTTTTGTAGAAATGTCATTTTTCTAACAGGAAGTGGCAAGGCTCTTCTCTAAGCGAATTTCTTCTCCACTAGTTCACTTCCTGGAAAGCATAGTGCACCCCTTTACTTCTGTAGTATTAGTGATAGCTTCACTATTCTCGAATCTGACACAATGATTATTACCTCTAGTTAGAGGCTATTTCTAATGCGCATGAACTCCACCATTTCTCATCTATGGACATATTGTTTGCCTTTGAAATCATGTGATCCATTCATCCTTTCGGATGTGTGCTATACCTACCAAGCATACTGGTATCAACTGTTATTGGGGCCTTGGGGGTAAAGTTTGCTTTCCAGATCCATGTATGATAATGCTCAATGCTCTCCTCTTGGCATCAAGTTGAATGAGCTAAAGACAAATTTTCGTTTACCAGAAATTTGCAGTTGGGGAAGTCAGAGTGAGAAGAGGCACTGGGGAATACTGTTAATTTAGTCTTAGAAATACTAAGGTAAAGCATAATGAAATTCTAACCTCTTCAACTCTCTCAGGTTTGATGGCCTTAACTAGGCTTCTTTAGCTCAAATCCGCCAATTGCCATCCCGCATGATATAGGGGACTGTGCTATGACCCAACCATATGCATGCTAGCTTGGCCTACAAATTCTTGTTCCTAATCCTTAGACCTTCCATATCCTTCAGGTTATAAGTGAAGAAAAATGTTGGATGGGTTATAAGAGCTAAAAGTTGGGATTGCGAATAACCGTAAAATGTTTTTAAGGCCAAGCACTAAGACAACTTCTCATGGATAAGGTATTGTTTAGTTGAATATCGGAAGTAGTATATATTTGGAAGTTGTATCTCCATTGAAGTTCTAGTTTCTAATATAAGGATTCGCGGAAGCAAAAACATTACCGGCGAGAACAATGAAACGAAATAAAGGTGCGAAATTTGAGGATGAAAAAGACAAAATCTTTGTACTAGAAAATTCTCTCACTAATCAAGTAGTTAGGGAAATACCTCTTTAAGCACTTTAAGCTAATTTTTATGAGCAACAACTCTTAGCAATCTCTCCTAACTAGGTACTCTTAATACTTGGCTAATTCTCAATCGAGAATCTTCTTCTCCACACTTTCAACTGGAATCCCAAACCAGATTTATATAGAGGTTAGAAACACCCTTTTCCATGTAGGAAAAGATATACTAGAAAATAATAAGTTAATATTTAGTAAAGAAATATATCTTATCTTAGGAAACAGTATTAAGCTAACTTAGGCAAATAATAGCGTAAACCTAACAGTATTATGCTAAACTTAGGCAAGTAATAGCATAAACCTGATAAAATTAGAATAAGCAAAACAGGAAAACAAAAAAAATAAAAAGCTACCCACCAATAGCAAGAGCCTGTCGGGAGGGCGACTAGTCGTGGGCCGAGAAGGGTTCCCTGCTCCCTTTTCCCTCTTATCCTTTCTTCAAACTTTTCCTCCACATGATTTTACTTGCACGAGGCCCATAATGCGTCCTCGAGTGTCATAGTCTGAGTGTTCTGACCTCATATCGTGCAACACACCCTTTCCTTGTGTGGGCAAGTGCGCTAGCCTATGCGGAATAGGGACTCATGAGGCTCGTGAGGAACCAACACTCGGTATCTGAAAAAGCACTCTTGCCTATTGCGAGAAGAGGATGAGAAGAGGGTCGATCGGGGCGCTCATGTGCACAAGGCTGGCACGAGCGGGGCCGACGGCAGGACGTACCTGTTTTGAGTTTGGTTGCACTTTGCAATAAGTTGCAGCATAAGCTCTAAGTTGGCGAACAACAACAAAACACAATATTATAAAGTAAACAATAATTGATAGGAGGTCTCAAGTTTCATTCATTCACTCTTACCCCCTAAAGAGGCTTAAATGTGAAATAGCATAGATTTACATTGAACACTGGTTTTGCAATAACTCTACAATGGAACTTAAAACATATACAAGAGTACTAAAATATAAACTAAAGCATTAGAAAGAATAATAACACCGAGCCCACTTACCGTGTTGGACCCGTTAGACTTGCAAATACTCAACAATCCTCCCCTCAAGACCGTCACGTCCAACTCTTTGATCAATAAACAAGAGATTTGCATTGTTGTTTCTGCCCTCGAACTAAGACATTTAATGAAGATGTTTTTTGCGTTCCATGTAGCCTTTATGATTCTCTTACCACTTTTGATATGTCTCCTTGATGCATCTCAATAGCGCATCCATCTTTAACAAGCTTCCCCATAGAGAAAATACTTCTATTTAGGTGTGAGATGTACCTCATTCGAGGACACGCCTACAACCTTCATGAGACTCAAACATGACCCGACTGATTCCATCAACCTTCACCCTATCTTGACTAGATAGAATGACTGACCCTCCTTCACACTTTCTTAAAGACACAAAATCTTGTTCTTTGTGGCAAATATGAGCCGAGCATTCCAATACTCATGCCCTTGTTGACAAGATTTGCATCTTCGTTTGCCTCTTTAAGCTTCATGAAATCCTCCCTATCCTTGGGACATTTGGATTGATAGTTTCCCTTCTTGTCACAATAGTAACAAGTTACTTTAGAGTTTTATTTTATTTTTCTAACCCTTCCTCTTGCCACGTGTCGACGCAACTAAAGCTCCACCTAGACTAGTGGATCATTCTCCTTGCTTCATCAATTTTTCAACTAAAGCTCCACCTAGACTAGTGGATCATTCTCCTTGCTTCATCAATTTTTCAACTTTTAGGAGGCATACGACGGTCTTATCCAAACTCAATTTTGTCATACCTACCAATAAAGAAGTAATGACATTATTATACCTTGGTGACATCGTTACTAATAGTAGAATTGATTTGTATTCTCTCTTGAATGTTTCTTCCAACATCGCCAAACGAGTGATCAATCCATTAAACTTATTAAGGTGATCACTCAAGTCATCATCGTTCTCCATCTCCAAGCAAAACAAATATTTCTTGAGAAACAAGCCAAAGTCCTTGTCTAAAATAGCGTTTTAAGCTTTTCCCGACACTATTTTGGCTTTTTCACATCAAGAAAGTCTTTGGACTTCTTATCCTCTATAATGGTATCATATAACCCTTGCTGAATGAGTATATCTTGAATCATATTTCGTCATAGCGCGAAATTTTTGTCGCCATTGAATAATTCCATCTCAAACTCCCTAGCGTAGACTGTGTCCAACTTCTCTAAGCAAGCTCTGATATATACCACTTGTAAGGACTCGTGAAAGCAAATACATAACGACTAGAACAATTAAAGAAAATAAAGCTGCAAATTTTGAGAATAAAAAAGGCAAAATCTCTTATGAACCAGGTAGGGAAAATCCGCTGTACGCAGATTATGCTAATTTCTATGAGCAATAAGCAATCTCTTCTAACTAGGAACCCTCCGATACTTGCCTAATTCTCAACTGAGACTTTTTTTTCTTTCACCATCTTGTGAAAAGTACAAGTTCCTAACCGTGTATGAAGTGCAACATTCTACATATTCACCAACCAAAAAATCTCTCCTTAATTATTTTACTCGAATTTTTCCCTAAATAATGCTCATAAGAAAAATGATTCCCACTTTACGCCATTTTCAAAATAATTTCCTAGTTATCGCTCGAAGAATTTTTATGCCCATCATTATATGCAAAACTACTACTTGAAACAACAGTCAACTGTTGCCTTATGCTACTTCAGTATCGGTTCAACCCCATGTAAAAACACAATTCAGACAAAAATGTCAAGGTTGGCCGCTACTTCAAGTAATTGTTTATATTGTACAAAAATGTACAGCCCCAATGTAAAAACATTTCAAAAAAAAAATTTGTTTTAATTTTTTTTGAAATGTGTTTCTTCATTACGCTTGTCAACTTTGAAAAATTAAATTGATACTTCAAGTGACGGTTTAGTTTAAGAGCGTTGTTTCAATTAGCTGTTTTTCTGGATCGAGGAATTCATAAAAATCCACACGACCAAAAGTTGACTTCGACTATAGCTAGGATATTAGTTTTGAAATTTGTGTTAAGTGAGAATCACTTTTGTTGAGAACATTGTTGGGGGGATTCTGTTAGTGCTAGTACCGGGAAAACGAAGATGAACACAATGAAAACAACAACGAACAAATCGATCCTCTAGGCATGTTTGGGAACACTTTTCCAAAAGCGATCAATCCTATACGAAGCACGGGTTGCACGGAATTCGCCTCTGAGATACAAAGAAGACCAGTGAATACCACGCTCGTATGAGATTCACCAAATGAGAACAAATGTAATGTGTAATTGCTTTGATGAGCAATGAACCAAAGAGAGAATGCTTTGAGTGCTTTTGAGAGAATGATAATCAACTTATGAATACACGTTGATGCTTTGGAAAACTGACTTTAACCGCTCAATAAACATGAAACGGTCTAATTAAGTCGTCCGCAAACGGCCCAGTCGCGACTCGCGATACAGGTCGCGAGTCGCGACCTTAAGGAAATCTGGAGCAGCAAAATTTCAGTGGCTCGTCGCGAGTCACGACAAACGTCGCGAGTCGCGACCAAGCCAAAAGCACAAGTCGCAGGGGGCCGACCCAGCTCGCGGGCCGCAAGCCTTGGCTGATCCCTTCCTTTGCTTCATTGCTCGCTGCACTTCAAAGGTTCATGAAGCTTAGTTTCCAAAGACGTAACATACAACATGCATATCCAAACATTACTTAAGTAATGACACCATAACCAAGTATCTTAAGTTAATGTTTCATGAATATTACCAACCAAATACTCTAAATATTCAACAGATTCTAAATAACTCTCTGGTTGATATTACTTTTATGTCAACCAAAACTTCAAGTTTGGTTTTGTAAGTGGAAATAATATAGTCGGCAAGTTCCTTTCCTAATATCTTCTTTTTTGTGATAATAATATTGCTTATTACTCTCCCGTCCCTTTTTTATTTATTTCTTATCTTTAACGATGTGTAATTTAAAAGTTGTAAACAATAATATTGGAAATTATGATGGAGATGAATTTAGAAGACTTTATATGATTATGTTTTTTTTTCTTTTGGGAGAATACACGTTCAAAATATCAAGACTTTTGAGTCTCACAAAAAGAATGGTGCATGCATTTAAGGACATAGGAAGTATGTGATTGTAATCCTACTGATTACCTTGCATTTTGGCATTTTCAGGGTGCACTTCCTCAAATCTTCGAGAAAACAAACAAGGATTTCTTTTCCAAAATTGTCAATACACTACGCCTAGATGCAGAACTTTGTTACGAGAAACTTAAGGAGATTCCTTGTATTACTTGCCCAAGTAAGCCAGAAGGTTCCATGTTTGTAATGGTGAGCTTACAAAGTTTCTTTTATTTGTTGATTCTGATTAACGAATGGTCCTTAACGCTAACGTTGTCACTATGGCACCCTGCAGGCAAAAATTGATTTGTCTCTTTTAAGTGATATACAAGATGATCTTGATTTTTGCATTAAGCTAGCCAAAGAAGAAAATATGGCGGTTTTACCAGGTATGCAAGCCTCACATGCATATAAAGTCTCCTTGGTATATGGTAGTAAATGATCATTATAATAATGAACTTATAGTGCACTTCTTTGGTTTAAAGAATGATGCCTCTAATGACCCATGTGTTTATCATATGTGAGAATGTCATGTTGATAAAAGAGAAAAGAGTTCTTCACTTTTTTTTGGGTCGAAAGCTTTTCTATCTGATCCGTGACACGAATCAAACTCGAGTCGACCCACCCTCGTCAAAATTAGGCAGATTCGATACTCAAAATGACCAGACCGAAACCCGAATCATACTGACTCTTGGCCGGACAAGAAATGACTCAACCCAAACCATCCAAAACTATACCGTCTAACTATTATTGCCCAATACAAAAACAAACCAAATTTCACTTGTGTTATTGTTAGTTATATGTAGTATATCACTAGAAAGGTATGGTTCAATTTACTTATAGCTCACTTTTAACAAGTTTACTAAATGGGGTCAGATTTGGCTCGAGGATTTTCTCTTAGACTTGAACACGAGCCTAACCAAACCCGATTCACTAATTACCCCTAATGAATGTCATATATCAATTTTGTTGGTGATTGGCTTATCCATATTTTTGTTGTAATAGGTGTGGCTGTGGGCATGAAGGATTGGTTGCGCATTACGTTTGCGTTGGAACCGCCCGTTCTTATAGAAGGGCTTGAAAGAATAAAAGCATTTCACCAAAGGCATGCAAAACAAGAAGCATAATTTTATAGTAGTGTTATTGCAATTTTAGATGATTGGGAATTCAAAACTTCGTGTTAGGATGTCTCCCATTTGCTCCAACTATATGTTGATAGAAAGTAATTCACAGAACTTAATATGTTCACGTCAATAATGATGAACATACAACAGGTGGAAGCTAAAAAAACATGAACTTAGTATTATGGGTTCAGTTTTCTCTAATCTAACTCAATGATTATTACCTTTAGTTAGAGGCTTTTTCTAATGCCCCCGAACTCCACCATTTCTGAGCTGTGCACGTATGTTTGCCTTTAAGATACCGTGATCCATTCATCCTTTTGCTTGTTAGCTATATTCATCCTTTTGATAATCGGATTGCGTCTAAATAGTCTATGAGACAACGACAAACCCAGTTGAAGCTAGACGAGTTAGGCCCAGCATGGAACCAAATAAGTAGCAATTAGTAGATTATACACCAAGGAGCACCATGAGCATGGTGCTCCTTGTCCAAAACGCAGCCAAAATTAAACAAAACGCGTGCTTTATAAGTTGGGCGCGCTGCTCAGTGTACATTGAGTGTCCGCCAGTGTACACGCAAAATTCAAAAAAAAAACTGATGTGACAAGTTACTGCTGAACATTAAATGCAAAGTGGACAGCCATTTCTCTCCCCACTTTCCCATACTCCATCATTTCTCTTTCTCTCTCCAATTTCTCTCTCCAAAAACTCCAAACCTCCATTACCAAAACTCCAAAAACTCAAAACCCCAATTCCGATTACTTTCCTTCACGAAAATTTTGCCAAATTTTTGGAAATTGCTCATTAAACATCATATATTCGAATTCTAGCATCATTTTTTTACAATTATGGATGTTAGAGATGAATTAAAGTCGCAAAAAAGAAGAAACCAAGGCAACCAAAGAAGCTACCTTGCCCAAAGCCTCTCAAAATGCTTCACCTAGATCCACTTCTAACACCCATAGAGTAAGTCTTCTCCTCATTTTCATGTTCAATAAATCATTTCATTTTGCATATGTTTAGTAAATTGTTGTCTCTTTTTCGTTCCAAGATCTGAAGAAGAAATCCCGATGGGCGTCCTTTTCAAATAAAAAATGCAAGAACTCCAAAAATGCTCTTCATCCCCACAAAGGTATTTTTAATAAAATAATTGTTCATTATTAGACTAATGATGTACTTTGAAGACTCGTTGTTGTACAATAACTGATATTTAGAATTGTTATTATGTATTTTTATGAACATGCAAACAACTAGATTTAATGATAATTGTTTAATATGTTGTACATTAATAAAATTAGAATGTATATTGGTGGTTGTTGGATGTTATTGTACAATAACTGAATATGGTTGTACACATGGTTGGATGTTGTTGGAACAACTAAATCCATATATTTGATGGGTATGCTTTAGAAAGTTGTACATTAATAGAATTAGAATGTACACTGTGGTTGTTGGGTGTTATGGATATGCTTGAGGACGTTGTACATCAATAGAATTAGAGTACATTTGATGGTTGTTGGTTGTTTCTATGGATTCATACATTATTTATTTGTACACTGCTATTAGCATGGTTGTTCATGAACGGAATAAGAATGTACATTAGATGGTTGTTGGTTGTTTCTATAAATTCATACATTGGATAGATGTGCTTGAGAAAGTTGTACATTGTTAATTATCTGGTTGTTCATTAATAAATTCAATATGTACACACAACTAAGAATGAAGCAATTCCTAACACTGAGGCCAAGTAAGTACTTTTACCTTGATTTGTTTATTTGTACATTGTTGATTTCATGGTTGTTCATTAATAAAAACAATATGTACAATGACAGTCTCACAACTCATATTGTATATTCTTGTTGTACAATACATATGTTTATATGTTCATCATCTATATCACCATATGTGTTGTTCATTTGTACAATGTCTATGTTATTGATTATGTATGCTACAAATCCTTACATGATCACTATATCTAATAATATGTACATACTCTCATAAAGAATTTCAGAGCTTGTGTCCAGGCCCAAGCGTGGGAAAAAGAAAGCCCCAGCCTCTGAAGAGTAAGTAATATGTACACTGGATACTTGTTTTATGTACAACACAAATGTATATATGTTCATTATGCCTAAAAAAACGAAGAACAACCCTATCTTTACTTGTATGTTCACTTTCTTTGAGCATATGCACACTGTATGTTTCCCACCCAAATGTTCACTCTTTTAGTCTAAAAGTACAATGTCCTTACCTACGTTTTCCATTAAATATTTTGTGTTCAGTTTAATAGGATCAAACAGGTTAGAATACAATACTGCATTGACATTCTCAAGAGCAAAATCAACAAGCGTGGAAGATGGGTTGCAGAAAATGCCAAAAAAGCGGGGAAGGAAAAATGCTAAGAATCATAGATGAAATCAAGTTCCTTTTAACAACATTTCATAATGTTCCTTTTTGTAATTAACATTGATACTATGTATCCAACAATTCCTATAAATTTAGAGTACTTTTGTATATCTACTGACTAATTAGAATTATAGTTCCTTTTGGGTTAATAAAAACATATGCTTGCATTAATAGAATTAAAATGTACATTGGTGATTGTTGGGTGCAATGGATATGCTTTATGAAGTTGTAAATTAATAGAATCAGAGTACGTACATTTGATGGTTTTTGGTTGTTTCTATAAATTCATACATTGTTTATTTGTACATTGTTGTTAACATGGTTGTTCATTAATGGAATAAGAATGTACATTTGATGGTTGTTGGTTGTTAGCATGGTTGTTGGTTGTTTCTATAAATTCATACATTAGATGGTTGTTTTTAGCAGCATTTTACAATGTTCTTTTTTTGTAGTTAATATTGATACTATGTATCTAATAATTTCTACAAATTTAGAATACTTTTGTCTATCTACTGACTAATTAGAATTATAGTTCATTTTGGGTTAACAAACATATGGGTGTATTTCCTATCTTGCAAATGTCCATCATATATCCAAGTCACAATTACTTGCCATGTGTACACTCAGGTGAATACTTTGTACACTATTATATCAGCTTTTGTACAATTATACAAGTGTACACTATCTTTACTAATATGATCACTAACTTTATACATATGTACACTTTCTATTCTTACATGTTCACTCACTTAATCAATGAATATACTGTCTTAACCTATATGTTCACTTGACATTTAATATTTTTCTATCCAAGTTGCACTAATTAACAATGGTGCCACTTATTTCTAGAAATTTAGAATACTTTTTTTAGTTACTGATTAAATTAATCAATTTTCCTTTTGGGTTAACAATACAATATCATTGTATTCTATATCTTGCAAATGTCCAATATATATATCTAACTCTCACTATTTGACATATGTACACTCAGATATGATCTTTTGTACACTTACATGTAAGCTATTGTACATTTATCAATGTTAATTCACTTTACACATGTGTACAATACCATAATTTATATGTTCACTAATTGTATACACATGTACATTGTCTAAACCTATATGTTCACTTATTACGTTTTTGGGAACACTAAGTTTTCTTAAATGTCCTTGTATTCCCTATCTTATAAATGTGCATTATATATCCAACAAGCTTTCTAAAAAATGTTCATTTTATTGCATTTTATAGCATAAATAATTAACACCACCTTCTATTGATAAAAAACGATTTTTGGTGTATTAGCCCAAGTACAACATGAATGAGCTACATGTATTACAAAACACTTAACTAATTATCTAAAAGGTACACCAAACAATGCAACATGCACAACCATCATGTACATTGATGTACACTCATCTGTTTAACTATAATGAATGAATATACACATCGTAATATTGTATGCCAACACATCACCATATGTACATCATCCATATTTTCCAAAAATAAATACCAGAAATTTTGCTAGCATCATATGTACATCAATGGTTAAACATTCTCCAATAATGAACATGAGCAGGTCTAATAGCATTCTACCACATATTAGCATCAATATAACAGAATATATGTGGAAAATCAATGACCATGTTCTGGAACCCCATGCTCATGTTTTTGAAACCCAATGATCATGTATTTAATGAATGTATACCAAATAATATTGTACACCGATTTATCAACATGTGCAAACAAGGATGATGTTGTCCAAACACAATGAACATCTTTAAACCAAAATTATGATCATAAATATTTAAAACCATATAATTTACACTATAAAAAAACTATAGCATCTCACTAATTAACATTATATAAAAAAAAAACTCTATATCTTCTTAATTATATCATATCACTAATTTACATTACGTAAAAGAGAACATATATTATCCTATCATGAACATGTTTGTAGAATTAATAAACAAATTATACATGAATGATAATTTAATATATAATTAAAAACAGAAACTTACTAATTTGTGTTTATTCAACAACCTGAACTAAACAAAATAAACCTTAGACTGTACACCTTTTTTCTTCTTCAAACCTTCACGGCTACAAACAAGAAACCGTTGTCTAATGGTCATCTTATCATATCTCCAACAACGTAATAATAAAATCAGTTAGTGTACATTGATGTCTTCAATTTGTACATTCAAGGGTATATGCAAGTACATACAACTAAACGTAATCCTATTCATCTAAAAGGTACTCCCTAAAATGCATCATGGACAAACATCATGTACATTTATGTACACTTACTTGTTCACATGCAATTAAAGAATGTACACCAAATAATATTGTACATCAATTTTATCAACATGTGTACACAACAAAAAAAACCAGAAATTTAAGCTGAATCATCTTCTTCTCTTCCTCCACCATCAACTAAATCTCCAATTTCATTAGAACACATAACATTATCAATGAAAAATCCTTCATTCCAAAATAAATCATCCATCTTAGGGAGTGAGGTGCATAAATCCGAAAATAGAAAATAAAAACAAATAACCACTATTTGGCAATTTATGAAGAATAGAGAGAAATAAATGAGGATGAGAAATAAATTAGGATGAGAAATAAATGAGAAAGACAAATAATTGAGGAAGAGAAATGAATAAAGAACAAATGAGAGAGAGAAATTTGGAGTGAGAAATGAATGAGGAGATGATGAAATAAAAATACAGCTGGCCCCACTTTTTAAAAAAGATCTGCCTACTTCCCTCCACCTAAAAGTACAGTTGGCCCCACCTAATTTTTTGACAGCCCTTATTTTTGTCAAAACGTTGCCGTATGGTGCAGGGAGCACAATGAGCACCATGCTCCTCCCTGCACCATCTAATTTGCGAATAAGTAGAGGTGGCAAACGAGTCGTATCGTATCAATTTTGTGTCGGGTTTACGAGTTGATGGATTGTCTTATCCTATTCCGACACATTAATTAAACGTGCCGAACTCGGGTTGACCCATTTAACTTTTCATCGTGTATATTTGATGTTCTCAATTCATATATTTTTGGTTTAGAACTTATGAAATTTTATGTCGTAGTTAAAGTAACATCTAATAGTCTATAAAAGTGATACCCAATAAACTAAAAGTAAAAAATAAATGATTGGTGGTCAAATGAAATATGAAAAACTTTAAACTGTTGCAATTCATGTAAACAAACGGGTTTTCGTCTTAAAGTGTTCGACCATAACCCAACCCGTTTAATAAACGTTTCGTGTCGAGTCAATCCTTTAACTTAAATGTGTCAAAAGTCTCGACCGAAACCAGTTGTTTTCGTGTCGGGTTATTGTCAAATTGTCGTGTCAACGGATTTACCACCTCTACAAATAATTGTGGCAAGTCTAAGCCATGCGTTTTCTTTTCGGCCGAAACAGATCAACTGAACTATTAAAATGTGAAAGTAAAAATATTGTGTCAAGCTGAAATGATCTGAAGTAAACTAAAATGAAATTAACTGAACTGAAAATAAACCGAGAAGAACAAGCCCCAAATCCCTAATCCCAGCACATTATTGTAATTACCCCAGTCATGTCAGGAAATCTGGCAGCGCACTTACGACAACATTTCTACTCTTTGCAATTATCAGTGGTTACTGCTCTATAGTTTTTACATGCTATGTTTTCGACTAAAAGATGATAGGCTATGAATTTTAGTAATCACATCAAGTTGCACGAAACTGAAATAGATACCATGGGAAGTTGTTTTCGTTCTCATCGCTCCCATTCACAAATGCACTGTATTTTGAAGTAACTTTTCTACGTATACGGTATACCAAGGGGTCATGGGATAACAGAATACAGAAGAACAAGCAAAGATCGAATATTAACCAGCATCTGTGACAAACTTGGACATACATGAACTTATGTCAAGCTCCTTTTGCATTTTTTTCTCAGTTACACCCTTTTCCAATTATAAAGCTGTACTAGATGGACCTCATTCCTACACGTCAATGATCAATAGTTATTTATCATTTAGGGGCTCAAAAGCAAAACCTATCTGGGTCCTGATAAAACTGAGGAAGAAAGCTGGGTTACTGCCTCTGTTGCTGGGTTCCGGTCAGTTTTCAGGATTGCCAGGGAATAGTCTCTCATAGCGTCTAGAGTCATTGCACCCTCCAAAATTTTCACCACCACTGACATAGAAGGTCGTCGTGTTGATTCAGCATTTAAACACCACAATGCAACTTTCACAATCTTTTCAATGTCTTCAGCATCTTGCTGCATATCCTCGCTGCACTCAGGAAGTAGAACGAATAACTGGCTCTCTTCAACCTTTTGTTTAACCATGTGGATGAATGGAGTGCTCTCTTCAGGCTGGGAGTAATCTAAGTTCTTTCTCCCGAACACTACTTCTAAAACTACAACCCCATAACTATACACATCAGCTCTCTCCGTTATCTTCCGTCCTAACCATTCAGGAGCAAGGTATCCTCGAGTTCCCCTCATCTGAGTCATTACATAGCTTTGATCCTTGTCAATTAGCTTTGCAAGGCCAAAATCAGATAATTTGGCATTGAGTGCAACGTCTAAAAGTACATTTTGGGGCTTTACATCTAGATGGGCTATTTTCTTATGACATTCCTCATGCAAATAGGCCAGTCCCTTGGCAACTTGCAAGATGATCTTTCGCTTCACATCCCAAGTAAGGCTGCCTCTTGGATTCGCGCTGAAGATCCACTTATCCAGTGACCCATTACTTAAGTGCTCATAAACCAAAAGCCTGTGTTTGTATTCAGCACAAAATCCAACCAATTTAACTAAATTCACGTGGTGTATGCAGCCTATGGTCTGAACCTCAGCTAAAAATTCCTTTCGTCCTTGTCCAAGATTATCTAAACGCTTTACTGCAATTTTGGTTCCATTTCTCAAGCTTCCTTCGAAAACTGACCCAAACCCACCCGCGCCAAGTTTGTTATGTATATCAAAATTGTTGGTTGCAGTCACCAGGCTTTCATAACTGAATCTCACTGGGAAATCAGATGCTAACTGTGAAAAACTTTCCCCTTGTCCCGTATCTTCTAGTGATTCTACCTGTTGTTTTTTCTTCATCGAAAAACACCAGTACGAAACAAACACCACAACCACAACCACAACCAAACCAAGTACTGCGACTATTGTAGCAGCGGAAACTGTACCAGAAGAAACAGAAGAATGATCCCTCGACTCCCCACTTGACTCGGAAGAGGGAGAGCTGGTCCCAGAACCACGAGGTAGAGGAAATTTTTTACCGATGTTCTTATTCCCAGACGTGAACAAACTTATACCAGGCTGAAAACTTGGAACATTCCCATAAAGGTCATTATTCGATACATCAATCTTCTTAAGCCGGGGTAAGGAAGTCAAGCTCTCAGGGATAGTGCCAGTCAAATTATTATCATTCAGATACAAATCAGTTAATGATGTCAAGTTTGCAAATGCTGGGGAAATAATTCCTGAAAACCCTTGTTTTTGCAAATTCACAATAGTAACCTTTTCATTAGAATCACAGGTAACAAAAGTCCATTGATTACAAGCACCATTACCAGTCCAAGCCTCAGCTAAGTTGATAGGGTACCCTAAAGCACCAGCAACTTGAAGCAAAGCAGAAACCTGACGATCACAATCCCCTATAGAATTCCTACAGAAATGATTGGTTTTCTCATCCCCTAAACTCACTTTCACAACATCCTTGGAAAAATTAGGCAAAGCCCCTTGAAGCTTATTATTTTGAAGACTGACATTCAACAGCTTAGGCAATGAAAGAAGGGAAATTGGAACAATCCCTGTAAATTGATTATCCCTAAGCTGAAGATCAAAAATCTCAGTACAAGCAGATAAATTAGGAATTGGGCCAGTAAGGTTGTTAGCATGAAGCCACAACTGAGTTAATTGGGTCATACCTGAAACTACATGAATTGAGCCTGAAAGACCACGCCTTTGATTACTAAGCCAGAGATTCTGAATGGCAGACCCATGAAACGAAGCAGGCAAAGAACCATTTAAACTGTTGTAACTCAACCTCAAATGTCGAAGCCCCGGAAAAGAGCCAAATATATCAGGAATTGGACCTTCCATGTTGGCATCATTAGCATAAAAACTAAGCAGACTAGTAGAATCAGAGAGCTCGAAAGGGAAAGGCCAAGGAGAGAGATAGCTTAAAAAAGAAAGAGAGAGGGTCTGTAATGAGATTAAACCAGCAAAAGCACCAGAAGGGATGGAGGTGAAATTGTTAAAATCTAAGTGAAGTTGCTGAAGAAAAGAGAGATTAGCTAAGGAAGGTAAAGGGCCAGAGAAGTGGTTGTTTTGAAGGGAGAGAAAGGTGATCTGAGAGAGGGAATTGAGAGAAGAAGGGAGAGTGGCAGAGAGATATTGAGATGTGATGTTTATGGAGGTAACTCTGTTGTTAATATCACAGATTATGCCTTCCCATTTACAAAAATTTGTGTTAGCAGACCAGCCTAAGGGAGGTGAGGTGAAGGATTTTAGGAGGGCTTCCATGGCTGATTTGTCGTCGGCAATGGTGGTGGAGGGGCAAAGGAGGGAAACGAAGAGGAAGATGAGAATTTCCATTGGTGAAAGATTGCTGGGGAAGAAGAGGGAAACAGACTAAGCTTTTTTGGAGGGTTTGCCGGTTGAGGGAGGGTGGATGGAGCCATGGAGGGAAAAGATTAGTTTAAATAGTATGCTATTACTTATTTTATTTTTGTTGTCATTCCAACTTTGACTACTATACATCTACTCTATAAAATAATTGCTTTATTTCCACAAATCCAACAATAGTATGTATGTTCCCCATTTGCACTATAACTTCGACATAATTGTTTCCAAATTACTACATCTCCACCGTCAAATGCTACATGATACTATCCTCCTTATGTCTCACTATAATTGTTATAAATTTTTTTTGACACTATTTATGTACACTACTTTAAAGTATTATTTTTAATTTATATATAAGAAAAAAATGTCATTTTTCATCCCAAAATATATTTTGATAAATAAACTTTTATAATTATTACTAAATACATAATTAAATACCAATCATCTAAATTTTATATTAGTAAACCTGTAACAATTATAAGGAAATGGAATTAATAGTAAGTTCAACTTCCAAAGTTCCAATAGTTGGTCAAGGAAAGAAGAAGGTCAAGGCCATAATTAATTCGACAGGCTGTAATTTGACTTCCTTGACACTCCAAAGTATTGTTTTTCAAAGAAAACCTTTTGATATTATTTGCTTCGGAATTCAGGTAACAAACATCCATAAACAAAAGCATGATTTGAACTTTCGGGCAGTGGTTATTTGACTACTGGTAAATCAATTGCTGGACTGAAAATCATCCACTCTTCAAAAAAAAAAGGAAAGGTTTCAACACTACTCTTAGATTAAATGCTAGACAAAGGTGGAAACCAGTGCCTTTTGGTTCGTTCAGAGAAAAGGTGGAGCCTAAAGAAGTCTATGAGACAAGTCATAAGTTGTTTAAAGAGTTACGTACAAACTTGGTTACTAAACTTTGCAACAAGTTTCAATTTAGGTACTCAAGTTGTAAATGTTGCAAATAGAGTACTAAAATCTAACTTCCATTAACTGAACCGTTAAACTCTAAATAATTAATCGAAAAACTACTTAATTGCAAACTTTAATTGCACAAAATATCTCTAGCACCAAATCACTCCACCCCATACCACCAACCAACAACCATCGTTCACCATGGAAACCACCGTTCAATAACCAAAAAGTCAACACCGAATATCGCGATCTACCTCTCTCTCCTCATCCCAACAACTTGTCATCACCTTGTCCAACCCAAACCCACCAAACTAAACAGTAAACAACCACCCGTTACCACCTACAACTTCCAAACCGAACCGCCAAGCTCCTTCCATATTACTCAAAAATCTGGCCACCTCCATCACCTTAAGTAACCATATCCGCAAAAGACCAACAACTCAACCACAACCACAACCACAACCACAACCACCATTACCACATCTTACCCACCCGACAACCGCCGTTCAAAAATAACTACAAATCTTTTCACCATTGTAATTCTTTCCTTTTTTAAAAAAGAATCACCATTGTAATTCTAGAAACAAAAGAATAGAAACGAAATGAGGAAAAGATTGGATAAAGAAGATTTAAGTTTGGCTTTAGATGGTCTAATTCAACAACTAAACTCTAGATCTAGTTGTCTCATTCTCTACTGGGTTTGGGTTGGGGTTGGGGTCGGGGTTGGGGTTGGGGTTGGGGCATTATGGGTGGTGGTTTTTCCTTAAAGTTAATAGTTGAACATGGTTATGGTGAAGATGAGAGAGGTGGTAGAGGTTGGAGGTGGTTAATGATGAAGATGAAATGGTGGAATAGTTAAGTATTTAAGGCTTAATTAGGGTGAGTAAGTTTACTTAACATCAATAATTAATGTATGAGTACTCTAACTACAACTTTTACAACTTGAGTACCCAAAATGCAATTTTTGTTAAAGTTGAGTATTGTGTTGCGTAACTCCGTGTTTAACTGTTAACATACTAATCTTGACCTTCATGCTTCAAACAAGGCTTTTCATTCCAATAAACAACAGCGTAATGACGGGCCATCGGCAACGAAAACAAGATTTATGAGTGCACGCCTCATCCTACACTTTACAAGCAAACAAGACGTTTCCATAACACTTCTGAATCTGTCAAAAACCATGGTCCAAGTCCCACAATAATATGTAAGGATCTAACACTCACTTCAGGCGCTCACAAATTGTGCAATTGATTGTAGTATAGTATGCAGAAAATGATATTAGAAAATAATAAAAATAAGCAATAAGGAACACTCAATAAATCAGAAAGAGAAAACCCGAAATCCGAGCGAAAAATACTTGCTTTGCACTAGGAATTTACAATAATATGAGATGATATTTTCAGAAAGAATCACTCTAGACTCTCAAATATTTCTCTAAGAGTTTAGACCTCTTTAGATTAACATCGCCCTTTTCAGTAATCCCGCTTAATGATAAAAAATGGATATACATATATTTATAGGGGAGAAAAGATAAAAGTTAAACGAACACGGATCAATGAAAACATAGACGACCACCCGACTGGGTCACCCATCACCCAAATCCGGTCTTCCCTTGATCGGGGCATCAACAAACTAAACATGTCATATCCCACCCCAATCGGTCGGTTCGACACTTGGATCTTTTTCGTTTCTCCTTTTCTCTCTTACTCTATCTCCATGAATGAAACCCAACAATCTTCCACCTGGATATCGATATGAGTGAATATCACACCCCAGTAAATAAAGACAACACCATCTGTCATAGTCACTCTCTCTATACTAACACTTAGTGCATTACTGTCTTTCTACTCAGAAAGAAAGCATGACCGAGACCTCATACGACTCCAAGTCTCCATTACAACATGAACCATGAGCATCCCATGTATACTCCCACCAAACAAAAACATCCTTCTCTAGGCTCGATTTCCCACGCACTTGCGTACCTTCCCCTTTACCTTATTCGTTTCATGGTCCACACTCGTCGAAGAGGCCCCGATTTTACTCACAACCCAGATTCTTACAATAGCTTAATTAATAGTTAAGCACATCGGAAAACTTAATCCGGGCTTTTACCATCACAGTTACCGAGCTGAGTCGAAGAGTGTGGAACCCAAAATCAACTAAATCTAAAAACTTTTCAAACTGTTTGATACAAACCATGTATGAATCCATTTAGATCATTTTAAAGAGATAACTTAGTTGCTAAGATTCTACTGGACATTTAGCAAGGTTCCGTTTGTAATACGGACTGCCTAAAATTAAATTTAGGACTCACGTCCGACTAATAAACATGTAATCTCATAGTCAATATGCTCAAGAACCATTACCAGTTTAACTATATAAACGCACACCCTTTTTAAGACTAAATGACTAATTACTACAATGTCATGAAGTCGATCGCCGCAATACAGAACTAATGAACAGCACATAAGCTTCTAGCTTCAAGCTTCTTCACTTTCTAACCTGAAATAGGACACCGCCACCCACCAAGTGACAGGCTAAAGAAATGATAAAACAAACATTTGAATACTAAATATGTAAAACAAGTAAAACATGCTTTGGTGTTTTTTGGTAAACCGAATCTACACATGTAATCATAACACAGAGAGTTGACATATACATTTCAACTTACAATATTCCTTATCATGAATCTGAATTATGAGGCATAACATCCTTCCAGTCACCCGATCAATTATGAGTTAAACGAATGTCGATCTTAATCCACAAACAATAGTAAGCCTAGGAGAACCTCGACTGATCACATCAAATGAAGGACAATTCGAAATCTTGCCACAAGCGGCAAAATCAATCAATATTTCATTTATAAGACATGTCTATTCACATAATATTTTGATTCATTATGAGAGGGAATGAGAACGCCATTAAGCCGGGAATTCGTCCCTATAACCACTTACTTCAGCATCGAGTAGGTCAGGATTTGGTCCTTGTAACCCATGTTGCTCAGACTTGGCTCCAAGTATCCGACATGGGTATGTGTCCGAGTGTCGAAATCGGCTATTTTCCCGAAATAAAGTGATATTTTTCAACTAAAATGCAGTGTCCAGTGTCCGTACCCATGTCCGAGTGTCCAAGGTCCGACTTGTAGTTGAGAAAAAGAAGAGTCCAAGCAACGTAGCTTGTAACCACCTACTATAATAACAGAAAGTGTAGGCCAGGAATTCGTCCTTGTAACCACCTACTATATAATAACACAGTGCGTAAGTCGGAAATTTGTCTCTATAACCACCTACCACATACCATAACCAATATCTTGCATCGGGTGTCTATGTAACCACCTAACATAATAATACCATAATAACAATATGTAGCCGGGAATTCGTCCCTGTAACCACCTACCACAATAACAGAGTACCACCGAAAGACCAAGTGTTGTTCATCACCTATGATGGATCCAACCCATAGGTTTTATTCCCCTCTTGTACTTCCACTTTAAGTTTTTAATATCTTAAGGAGTTTAGCACATAAAGATCAACAATACACAAATCAAGTCATACAAATAATATTTCACATTCATCAATCGTTCCAATTTGCGAACCAATTAACAATAAGTAGTTCCTTTCAATTTCGGAATCGGCCATTAACCAATAGCTCGTGAGTTTACACAAAGATGTAATCAAGTCATTCATAATCACTTCAATACAGTAGTGATCATTCTTACACTTTCTATGACCGAGATATTTTCACATATCTCTTCAGGCAATAAACTTGAGCCCTATAAAAGACACGCTAGCATTTAAGTGGGTCGGTTCTTACTATAGAGGAACTATACAAGTTAAGACTTTGATGGGTACAACATCGTGAGTATCCTATACTTTATTAGAATTGCAAAGTCGTGTGCCATTCATCCTAAGTTCTATATAAGGCTTAGTTAATATCCATTCATCTTTGAATGAGTAATGACATTGACCGTTCTCAAATACTTTATCGTGATTTACTCTTCATCATTCTTTTGAATCCTTTATCTTGACTTAGTAGTGTAATACTCATTGGTTTGCTAGTTTAAGTTACTAAAGTTCCATTTTAATCACCAAGGTTTATTATTATTAACCCACTTTCATTACTAGCAGATGTGTTATGTACGACTCTAACTAGTGTCATTGACTCATAAGTGAATTAAATCTAAAGGTAATTCTTTTAAGTTAATCTCAAAGGTGATAATAACATTTAAAAGTTCTACAACATCCCATTGACTGATTCGAATTTCAGCAATAAAATTGTATAACCTCGTTTACCATTCATGGACCAAATTCCATTAGTTGATTGTGCCTAATTATATGAAGTGCATCGATCACATTAGACCAAGTTCTGTCTTACTTAGCCGGTACAACCCTTCTTATTTCATTTTACTTTATTAATGAGTTTAGTAATACAGGATCCGTTCCTAATCATTTGTTCATAACGATCTACCATCAATGATATCCCTAAACCTTAACTATTCCATTTCATTTTTCAGGATTCCCGGGATCCCATAACCCAACTGTTATCAAGTCATTTATCATTATATTCAAATTCAGAGATTGTTTTAATAGACTAACTCGTTAATTTTAAATCCTCAATTAAAGCTACTCACAATCTAATAATTTATTAACTTTATTCCAAAACGGAAACTAAATAGTCCTAGATGGTCCTAATCCAATTTAACAATGCCATGCTATTATAATCTGATTACCTAAGTTAATTCATAATTTATTTAACACAATTCCACTACAAGTAATTAGATTTTAATCCTTCCAAAATCATATGAATCAATAACTTTAGTTTGCTTACAAACTCCCACTTAAGAACTCTAATAACTATCCATATCATACTTATTGGGTTCCGGTAAGGGCGGTAAGTCATCTATGATACTTTAAAAAAGAATGAATCATAAATTAATGTTTTTGAACAAGATTATACGTACCCTCTTAGCAAATTACATTGCTTTAAGGAGGTCAGTCTAGATTAATCATACATATAGTAATTAAAGGTTAAAGCAGCATAATAATACTAATTAGCCTTTCATTCTAATCATTATAGTTATAACTCTTTCATAAGCCTAAAGACTGACCATGTGGTTTGAGTAATTTGATAAGAATTCAGCATATAGCATCAACAAAACTGATAACTTTCACTAAGGTAGACCAGTTGCAACAAAACCAATAAAAACCAACAAGTAAGAACTCAATCAACCCATAACTTAAAATTCAACTAAGGTAATCTACTCCAATTCACATCCAAATCAAACTGAAGCATAGAAGGTTATACTATACTCCAACCAATGAACCAATCTAACAGTTATTCTAGCAATGATTTCATATGGATCGAGAAGTGGTTTAGTACCTCATAATCTGATATTAGGGGTGTCAATGGTGGTGGTGTTGTGGGCGGCTCCATGGTGGTCGTGGCGTGGCGTGGCGGTGCTGCTAACGCAACCAGTCTCTTTCCCTCACTTTGCACTTTCTTTTTCTCTATCACCCTCGCCGGAACTGCGTCAGAGACGGGCTTCGCCTGAGATGCAACTTGTCTTCCCTTCTATCTGTGCTCTTTTCCTTTCGTTATCCCTCGTCGACGATGCGAGCCTGTTCGCCGGAGCCCATTTCCTCTTCCTCTGTGTTGTGTAGCATGGAACGGTGCAGTTTGTGCCATTTCCTTTTTGGTCGCACCCGGTGACCGACTTCAACCACTTCTGTTTTGCTTCTCTTTTAATTTTCAATGTGTTAAGAGTTAATCTATTCTAAGTGAATCTATTCTATAAGCGAAGAGTAGGGGACACCAAAAATTAGCATTTTTTTCTCTAAAATTCTAGTTAAATGGAACAACTTTAACTAACTATTTCTACATTTTTAATTTTTGAAAAAATAAATACAAAACACCCTAAGCAAACTTACTACTACCTCCGTTCCATATGTATTGCAACATATGAAGTTTTACGCCTTCCAACGCACTACTTTAGACGCTAATATCTCTAATCTTATTGTAGTAAAAATTATAAAAAGTTGATATTAATTAAGCATATATCGAGAGGAATCTAACAAGATCCCACATGACTATATTTATCCTTGTGTATAAATCACAAAAGAAGGTCAAAGGGTAGTGTATGAATAGTGCAAAATGTCAAAGGTTGCAATACATATAGAACGGAAGTAGTATTATAGAATTTTACTTGATTTCGCACACATCGTGTGCACATACGACTAGTGTTTTACGTAAACTTTTAGTAAACGGTGTTTGTCCGGATGATGGACAGGTGTAGGGTTGATGAAATTGGGAGGCTTGTCCAGAGACGTAGCTTCGTTTCCGAACCTGCAAAAAGGGGAAAACCAAACCGAAGGTTTGGGTTTGATTCTCTCTCCGATGCTTATAAGTCAGTAAACTATAGATAAAATCTGAGTATGAATTTTGACAGAGTAAGTTTAAGAGAGTAGTTGTGTGTCTTTTACCTGATTATGAGGAGCTATTTATAGTTACTATGTATAGAAAGGAGCACCCTAAAATAGAGGGATGTGATTGGTGGGGGAATGAGAGGATGACACTTGTCATAGTGTCATTGCCTTGAGCTCTTTAACCAATCACTTTCTTCATTTTATGGGGATTTGGGCTGATTATTCCTTCCTTTAGGGAATAATTGGGCCTCTTTATTTTGAATTGGTGAGGTCACCAGCTATCCTTTTGTATGCCGCCAAGTGTCATATGGGGGAGGAGCCACGTGTCACCAATCCATTGGGCCACATGGCAGTCTTTGACTGGACCACGTGTCCTCTTTTAATATGTTACAACATTTGCCCCTAAAAGGGAATGTATCTGAATCCAACACTGATACATTTCCTTTTATCAGTAGTAATAATTCCAGTTTTAAGTCCAAATGTACTGAAAGAAAGGACCAATCAGATGATGTTCGATGTTGACATGCCCCTCTCATAGTGTGACACATGTCATGTTACTGTGGGAGGAGAGAGGTTTTTTTTACCTCTCTATAAATACCCCTCCTCCTCCTCATTTCCTCACTTTCATTTTTCAGAGGTTTGAGAGATTTCTAGAGAGAGAGAGATTTTCTAGAGAGAAGTATGGATCGTCTGAAGAGTTGCTCTGTTCAACGTTCGTCTGTCTTCAGCCTACCTGTCAGTGCTCGTCAGGTACCTTTCCTCCTTCCATTCTTTTATTTATTCATTTATTCTTTTTAAGTAAATGGAATCCTCATCCTTGTCCAACATCCTTGGCCGTCCGAGAGAGTGTCTAGGCCCTAGAAATAAACTCCAAACATCCTCGAGTTCTTCTAGAGTTGGACCTTTATGAGGCGGTCCCTTTGTGTATTTTTATACCCATCAACCTTGTCCGACGTCCCAATCTCTGCCTGTGCAGGGTATTCTGGCGCGCGTCAAGAAAACTGCTCGTTTAAGACGCTAGCTAATCCTCCCAACTTCTAGCTCATAAATGGAGGAATCAACTGGTCGAGGCCCAGAAAGGGGTCTTACTGAGATTCCAGGACGATCTCCTTATGGGGACGATGACCAGCTAGACGAACAAACTCGACCCTATTCTGACCCAGAACCATCCGCGGCAGGGCTGTCAGGAGTTCAGAGAGAGAACATTCTCTTATATGATGATGATGAGGATGACGAGTTTGTAGGAGATGGGGAGGGGATCATGAATGAGTATGTTGATGTGGTGGAGGCTGATGACGAGGCCCAAGAAGAAGACGTAGAGGAAGCAGAGGAGGAGGACGAGGAAGATAGTGAGGACGAGAGAAGTGCTTCACCCACTCCGTCCGAAATACGTAGATCCTTAGGAGACTTAGCTGACCCTGGGGCAATAAAGATAGATAGGGCTTGGCTAAGGAAGCTTGGAACTGATCCCTACTATTTATGGGCAGCTATCCCCATAACAGACTATGAGTTTGTCATTCCTACTAAGGGACAAACTGTTCTTGACGCCAAACGGGGCCAATTCCCTGTTTATAAACTTGCCTTAGATTGTGGTCTTAGGTTTCCCCTTCACCCTTTCATAGAGGAGATACTGCGTCACTATAACCTCGGCCAGAGTCAACTGGCTCCAAATGCTTGGCACAACGTCCTAACCTTTATAGCTACCTGTGAGCTTGAAGGTTATCCCCTCTCTTTGGCCGCTTTCACTCACATGCACTATTTATCCAAGATGCCGAAGACGGTTGATGGATCTTGGTTTAGTATATGTAATCGGGCTGGCTTTATGACGACTTGGGTAAGCCGTCAAAGATGCATAGGTGGAAGTCCCACTTCCTTTATCTCCAAGCCCCTGACGAGGAAACAGCCACACGTTATCGGTACCGTAGTCGTGCGGTTACCCATACTAGACGTGGAGCTCCTCTTCTGGGCCTAGAGAATAAATATGACCTGGTGGTTTACCACTTCAGAGTGGTAGAATACAAAAAAGGAGGATTGTCCAACCGTCAAAGGCCCTGCCGGCTGGATACCCTTCAAGGACAGATTTTATAGTAGCAAGTTTTTAGTGGCCGCTGGACTTTGGTTAGGCGAGGATAAAGGTAATCCAATTCTTATAGTTTTCCTCTGCCCCATCATTATGTTTTTGTCTTACTTGTTTTCGTTTTTTTGTTTTTCAGAGGAAGCCAGATCACTGCTGTCTCGCTCCCAAAGAGGCGAAATGGACTCTGCTCGCTTTACCCAAAAATTGCGCATGGAGGCGGCCAAGAAGCCTGCCGAGAAACGGGGCACCACCCTGGTAAGACAACATCTTCTCATTTCTTCTCTAGTTTGCAACCAAAGGTTGCTTGTAAAAGGAAGGCGTCTATGTACTAGATCTTGGACGTTCTTCCTTTAAAAGTAACTAAGTTTTCTCAAGGGTTCCATCTTTCAAAGAAGGAAGGCGTCCAAGAATTTTACCTTCGACGTTCTTCGTCAATGATTTCAAACCAAGTCTAAACTATCCAAGAAGGAAAGCGTCCAAACTTACAAACCCTGGACGTCTTCCTCAATGGATCAGTTTGCCTTTATAAACAACTTATTCTGGATAGGAAAGCGTCCAGATATTCAAACCTTGGACGTTTTCCTTCATTAAACTTTTTATAAACAAATTGTGCTGAGTAGGAAAGCGTCAAGGCTTACAAACCTGGGACGTTTTCCTTCATTGAACAATTTGTCTTTCTAAACAAATTGTTCTGAATAGGAAAGCGTCCAGGCATACATACCTTGGACGTTTTCCTTAATGGATCAGTTTGGATCTCTTTGTGCCCAAGTTGTTCAAGAACAGGAGAGCGTCCAGGTTTCCAATCCTATGACGTCTTCCTTATTGAACCATTGGGTCTTTTTGTGCCCAAGTTGTTCCAGAACAGGAGAGCGTCCAGGCTTCCAATCCTAGGACGTCTTCCTTATTGAATCACTGGGTCTTTTTGGAACTTAATGGGTAAGTCATTCAAATTTCAATATTTCGGACGCTTTCCTTCTGCAAGCAATGTGAACTAATCAAAGTTTTTTTTCCAGTCAAAGGCTCCCACTGCCAAGGCTGCAGACAAAGCCTCGTCCCAGCCTGCCAGTACGGTGCCCGTGGCTAGGAAAAGAGCTGCACCTACCCCTGTCGAAGAGAAATCCTCGGCAAAAAAGATCAAGAGCACATTTAAGAAAAAGACTACAACTTCTAGCATGTCGCAGGCTTTGAAAGCTGCACCTATCAGCCAGCTGGCTGTCAGAGTACCTCGTCCTTCAGACGGAGGTAAGGTTAAGGTGGTGGAGGTTTCCTCCACCCCTTCTGTTCCAAACGAGGGGGAAATTCTCCCCTTAGCAGATTTCTCGACTTAGCCAGACGCGGCTGATAAACCTGACGTTGTTGAAGTGGGGGATCCGGACGCGGCAACCCCCCAAGTCTCGGCTTACAGTGGAGCAGTAGCTCGGCTGGAAAGTCAAATGCCTGCGGCCTACCTTGGTAGGTCTCTGTCTTATGGTGAGTCCTATTATCCAAACGTGGTCAGGACACTGAGAATTGGGGGACGGTCACAGAGCCCGTCCAACAAACAAACAGTTGTTCTTCCTGTCCTTATGTCTAATCCTCCATTCGTTACAGATAAGGGAAAAGGGCCAATGGCCGAGGGTCCTGAGGACGAGGATTATCCTGATGAGGCTTTTCCCTCCTTTGCCAAGTACTCAAAAATGGAAAGGGAACAGGTAAAGCGTGAGGTTTTTGACGCTTTTCTTGAAGCTTATGTCAAGGGATTAAGGGGAGCTGCTGCCGGCCATGTGGGTTACATAACCCAGCTGACTGCCGAAGTAAGTGCCACCTACTATCTTCATTATATACTTAAACATATCTTGTTTTTGATCCCATCGTCTAACTTGTCCTCACTTTTTAGGCTTTTGGCCGCTCTATGATGGCCGAGGACTTCATCAGGGACCTCCGCAAAGAGAATAGGCAGCTTGTTCGTCAAGCAACTGATGCCGGGGACAAGGCCATATTGGAGATGGCAACTCTGAACTTGGAGCATGCCCATAGTGTGAGGGCTATGGAGAAACAGATGGCTGATATGGACAATATGAATAAGCGCCTGACGATGAGCTTGGGTAACCTGCAAGCCGAGGTGGACCGGCTGAGGAGTCGGATTGACACAGCCACCCAGCCCATCGAGGAGGAAAAGAGGGCTGCTCTCATTACTGCGGCATTGTTCCATCAGGCAATTGTGGGGCTTACAGCGGAGGTGGCTCGTCATAAGCTCTTGAGGGAACGTTACTTTGAGGAGGCCATCAAAAGCTTTTCTGATGCCGAGAACCAGGCCAAGGAATGGGCCCTCAAAGCCTTTGATATGTTAGCTGACCCAGAGGAGGTACCCCGGGTTGAGAGAAGGCTTCTGTTCCAGGAGGAATGCTCTAAGGCCCGGCTGCGCAAAGAGAAAACCCCAGAATTTATAGATTCTGACGGGGAAGAATACATAGAACCTGATGCCACAGCCGATGAAAACTTGGAAGTTCCTGTGGACACAGAGAAAAATGTGGAACCTACTCCTGACGAGTAACTGGTGCAAGTCTAAGAAGAAGGCTTTCACCAAGTACTCTAAGAAGTATGATAGCGAAGAGGGCAGGAAAGATATTCAAGCTCATCTTGACAAGTTGAAGAAGTACGCAACTGTTATGAGAGTCTTGGCCCACAACCAGATCAAGACGCTCCTCTTGCTGTCAATTGTTGTTTTGTAATTTTTTCTAATTATTTTTGTAGATCGACCATACTTAGGTCTAAACTGGGATGACGATCTTGTAAGCTTATTTTGTACTTGAGCAGTCCAAGCTCGTCCAGAAGTAGCTTGTTTTGAATTTGAATGATAAACATGTAAGCCTGCTTTGTACTTCAGCAGTCCAAGCTCGTCCAGAAGTAATGTTAACATATAATAAAAGTTTACAACTTCTCTTTCCTTCTTGTCCCTACTCTAATTTCTTCCTAATCTATTAGAGAATGACCAAGTTATTGAATCAGCAATCTTGTCAACATGATGAGGAAGATGTCCCAGAATTATGGCTTGGACGTCTTTCTTTTCAAATTAAGCATTGGTTAAGTACCAATGTAAGGTCTTAAAAGAAGGCGTCTAAGGAATATTCTCTGGACGTTTTCCTTTTTGAACCAAATATTGGTTAAGTACCAATGTACGATTTTAAAAGGAAGGCGTCCAAGAATTATTCTCTGGACGTTTTCCTTTTTCGAACCAAATATTTGTTAAGTACTAATGTAACGTTCAAAGGAAGGCGTCTAAAGATGATTCTTTGGACGTTTTCCCTCTTGTAATAAATGTTGCTTGATACGAAAGTGTTGTTCAAAGGAAGGCGTCTAAAGATGATTTTTGGACGTTTTTGTTTTCCAACTTATCATTGGTTGAGTACCATTGTAAGATTTTAAAGGAAGGAATCTAAGGATGATTCTTTGGACGTTTTCCTTCTTGAACTAATCATTGGTTAAGTACCAATGTAAGATTCTAAAGGAAGGCGTCTAAGATTTATTCTTTCCTTGCTGGACTGATATTGTATGCCCCCCTTCTTAGGATGGCTGTTGGTCTATGTTTAGACGGAGGCATCGTATGAAGGTGAGTGTCTTAGTTCACGCCTTTTGTAAGTAATGAGACCTTCTTTACTAATGCGTCTCATTTTGGCCGGTTTCCTTTAGGAAATAATACCTTTGATTATTTTTAGGTGTTATGACGGGGATTTCCGTTACTAAGGAAATACGTCTCTCTAGCCGGCTTCCTTTAGGAAGCAGTGTTCGTCTATTTTCAAAGTTTTAGTGAACTTGGTTTTAGACGATTTACTAATTGCTTCTTGTTAAAGTAAGAACCTTTAATCAAGAAGTCTTTATTCATCGGTTATGTCTTGAACAGACTGAGATGATTTTTGCAGACGTCTTCCTTTAGGAAGTAATATATGTCTTTCACAATGGTCTTTTGTGGTTTATTATCTAGTAACCATCTTTCGTCCATACATGGTAAAATGCCCCAAGATGGGTATGGATAATAAAATGCCCCTTGCTGAATATGTGGAAGTACGAGTTATTGACTAACAGTTAACCCATATACAATCTAGCAACTCAAACCATAGATCAGAATTTAGAATGTATTGATATGAAGTTTGCTTAGCCTAAGCTAAGGTACATGGAATACATTTCTTAATGATTTTTCTGTGCCGTAGCACTTCGTTTACAACATGTAAAAAACTTCAAACTGGTTTAAACATAGTATTTTTTCAGATTATCGGAATTCCAGGTTTGTGGTATGAGGCGTCCATCTAAGTCCTGTAGCCTAAACGTGCCGCTACGAACCTCTTCGACCACCAGATAAGGACCTTCCCAGTTCGGGGTTAACTTGCCCAGTTCCTTTGCTCGTCCTACAGCCTCCATCTTTTGAAGAACTAGATCCCCTATTTTGAGAGGTCGTCTGGTTACCTGTTTGTTGAACTCCCTAGCCATGCGTAATTTGTACAATTCCATCCTCAAAAGAGCATTACCTCGGACTTCTGGCAACTTGTCCAATGCCAGACGCATTGCCGCCCAGTTGGTCTCTTCTGAATATAACATGGCGCGGAGGGTGGGTTCTTCAATTTCAATGGGTAGGACAGCTTCTGTTCCATAGACTAGCATGAAGGGCGTTTCCCCTATTGAATTCTTGGCTGTAGTTCTGATGGACCAAAGGACCAGCTGAAGCTCTTCCACCCAAAAGCCCTTGGCATTTTCTAACTTCTTCTTGATGCCTTCTGATATGATCTTGTTGAAAGCCTCTACCTGGCCGTTTTCTTGTGGGTGGGCAACAAAAGCAAAGTGGGATTTAATCTCCCTCTCTGAGAGCCAATACTTTTGTTTAGGAGTCTCAAACTGTGGTCCATTGTCGAACACGATCGGCTGGGGCATCCCAAATCGCGTTATGATGTTCTTCTAGATGAACCTTTTCACGTCATTCGTCTTTATACTCCTAACTGCTTCAGCCTCCACCCACTTCGAAAAAGTAGTCCACAGCCACAATAACAAAGTTTTTCTGGCCGGCCACCATAGGAAAAGGACCTAGAATGTCCATTCCCCATTTAGCAAACGACAAAGGAGTCAGGAGCGGGGTCAGAAAATTTGACGGTCGCTTAAAGTGATGGCCATGCTTCCGGCAGCTATCGCATTTTTTGCATATTCCATGGCATCAACATTTAATGTTGGCCAGAAATAGCCAGTCCTGCGTGCCTTTTCAGCCAATGCTTGGCCGCCAATGTGTGAGGCACAAGTGCCCTCATGCAAGTCCTTCAGTACCTTGAGGCCATCTTCCCTGGTGATACATTTCAACAACGGACGATCATATGATTTCTTGTACAATGTCTGATAGGTTTTAGTCGTGTCACCTAATCAAAAATAAACCTACGGACCTCTAACTAAGGTAGTCAGTGGAAGCAGGGTCGAATCCACAGGGAGACAGAGTTTCTAAATCAATATTCAACCAATTCAGCTACTCCAGAGTAAATCAGGAAGGAATTAATTAAACTAATGAATAGACTACAGAATACGGAATAAACAAAGGATTTAACTATGGAATAAAAACCTAGGGTATTAGGTCGGTCCACCATGCTTATACCAATCAAACAAGGTCAACAACTATCAAATCCTAAGTCCAGAGTCGGGGGATTAGAGCCTATGTTGAGCTATGGTTAAGACTCAACGCTCATAGTTCAACATACGCCGCATGTTCACTAACGTAATCAGAACTACTGACGTGTCCTAGGCCTCTAGTCGTAAGACGGATCTGTGCAAACAACTATTAACCACAAGCAACCAACGAAACTGCGCAATAACGTTACTTACTCAATAAAGAACAAACCACATCACAATCACCCTAATCAAACCCTAGAAATCGATAAGAGTCTAAATCACAATCATGGTATAAACATGGCTTTCCTATCTAACACCCTAGAAAGAGACTACTCAGACATGATCGAATTAACAACGACAAAACTAATATGAAACCCTAACAATTGCATCATGAACGATTAAATAAATAAACTAAGCAATCAAAGTAATTAAAGAGATAAAGAGTAGAGAAGAGTACCAATTGACGGAAAGCAGGAACTTTTATTGAAATCGAAATAGGTTTGATCACCTCTAAATTAATCTAAAGTGTTTGAATTAAACTAAGAACAGTGAAGAATAAAACTAGTCTAAAATCTAATGAAAGATGAATAAAAGATGTCCCTAAATAATGAGGAAAACGGTATTTATAATACCCCTCAAGTCTAATTAAAAATAGGAAGCAAAAGACGAAATTCGCGACAAATGGCACCAGACCCGATCGGGCCCGAGCACAGTACCTGATCGGGCCGAGTGCAAAACATCGTCAATCCGTTCCTGGGTCAGCGCAGCTTCAGCAGCAATATTGGAGTGGAAATCTGGGCCAACCCGATCCAGCACCCGATCGGGTCTGTGATCGGGTTGCCAGCAAACGAGGCCCAACACTCCTATAATATAAGCACAGCACAGCAGCTCAAGTGGGTGTGGACCCGATCGGGTCGGGCGGTGGTCACCCGATCGGGTCTGGGGACATGCTTCCTCGCCCGATCGGATCGGGCAACCCTCGCCCGATCGGGTCCGCAACATCTACACCCGATCAGTATTTCTTCGCCCGATCGGGCCATTTCTGCCCGATCAGTGCACGGAAACCTCCTTTTTGACTCTTTGGCTCTCTAATCTTCACGTTTAGGGGTCTTGGGACCTCCTAAACTACCCATAAAGCTCGTGAGCCATCCTACGTGCCTCGTAACATCTCGTAAAGTCGTGGTTGCTTCCAAATGGCTCAGGAATAAGGAGAAAACTCCCTAAAACCTGCAATTCAACATTAAAATACAAAACTACAACTATATACGATAGTTAGCACAAAATAGCTCCCAAGAGCTCCAATGACGCACAAATTAGCTTGTAAATAAGGGAGAAAACTCTATATAAATACGTGATATCAAACTCCCCCAAGCTAAACCTTTGCTTGTGCTCAAGCAAACAGCACATGAACATGGAATAGATTGCCTCACCCCATAGATAAAAATAAATCGAAGCTCAAAACATTTTCAAGACTAAGAATCGTTCAAGCAGGCATAATTCAAGTTTGGCTAATCAAATCCATCCAACCACCATTCATTCAAGCAATTAATCAAACTCAAGCATCCACAAGGCATACAAGTCCTGAAAAGGCTCTCACAAGGGTGTCACTCCTCTCTATTTTGTGGCAGGCAAAGAGTATGCCCGAACACTCACCAACCCGACCATAAATACCCTTCCCACTCACACTCTCATGTGTTTAAGAAGGTTCAATGACGCTCATCCTAGTCATGTCGACTCAATTAGCAGAAATACTCTTTAACTTTGACAGACTAACTCGAAATCAATCAAATGAACATTGCAGACACAAACTCAAGAGGACTTTATAGGGTTGTAATGGGGCTTAGGTGAGAGGTAGGGGATACTTTTGGGTAATGTGGTGGAAAAACCAAGAAGGGGGAGCATAAATCATTCGAACAAGGCCTAAGATGGCCTACACAACTCCCAACAATCACCATAAAACCATGTAAAGTAACCCAACTCTCATAAATCAATGAAAAGCTCATAACAAACCCAATTTCAAGCAATGAAGCAAATATTTCTTTGAGAACGTACGTGAATGAAAGAACTAGAATTCTTTTGAATTTTCATTTCATTTTTCTTTCATTTTTCTGAACTTCATTCACGCAACTCTAAACTTGCTTTTTCTTTTCTCTTTCTCACTCTCAAACCACAGCAAATACACTTTTAAATTCCTCAAAAACCAAACTAAACCAACAAACCAATCTCAAACTCAACCCATACAAAAGCTCCCCCAAGCTAGGCTTGGAATAATATCAAGTGAAGGCTTTTGGCTCATAATAGGGGTTTAAGTAACACGAAACAAGTCATTAGGCTCAGCGGGGCTAAGGAGGATAAAAGTATATCAAAAATTCACTCTGAAGCTCAAGAATAAAACAAAAGAACGCATCTATCACAGCATATGCTACAAGTCATCGAATATCAGTCAAGTACGAAGTCAAAGTCAAGATCAATCCACTAAAGAGGAACTAACACACAAGAATAGACTGGATAATAATATGAATCCAATAGGCTACAAAGAGGCCTCACAGTCTAACCAATTCAGGTATGCAGCACAAAGTGGTCTAATATAATCCAAAATTGCTCGAAATCATAGCAATCAAACATCAAATCATAGCCTCAAGATCACAGATGCCCAGCTATCCAGAAAACAAAGTCAAATCATTTTCAAAATGAGCACAACAAGGGGCACAGGGAGGCAACTAAACCAGTCATGGGAACCATATTTTTTTGATTTTTTTCAGAATTGTTTTTTTCGAAAGCAGTAAAATTATTCTAGAAAGCAGTAAAAGAGATAGGGAATACAAACAGAACTCCTTCCCCAAGCTGAACTTGGCAGTGTCCTCAATGCCAAAAGGTGATAAGGACTATGCTAAGAGGAAAAACAATGTTAGTACCCTCACTCTCGCTCACAAAAGGAAGAAAAATAAAAAGAAAAGAAAAAGGGAAAGAAAAGAAATACGAGTTGCCTCTCGCACAGCGCTGGTTTATAAAGGTCCCGCACGACTATAATCCGCCCTCTCTCAAATAGGAGGGGCGTGGAAGTGAGTGCCACCCTCATCAAAAATCTTTCTTCTCCAAATGTTCTTGACTATGCCTCCAGACGGTGAGGCAACCTTAGGTGGAATTGGATCCTTCTCCACCCCTACTTCATCTAAAACCTTATCCCTGCAAAAAGATTGTTCAAGCATAGGTGCCTTAACAGCATTGGTTAGTTTAAACATCACTTTGTCATCACCAACACTCAGAGTTAAAGACCCAGACTTGACATCAATGACAGCACCAGCAGTACACAAAAACGGCCTACCCAAGATAATAGGGATCTGGGCATCCTCATCCATATCTAACACCACAAAATCAACAGGGATATAGAATTTCCCGACCCTAATAGGAACGTCCTCTAAAACACCTAGAGGGTATTTTATAGAACGATCCGCCATCTGTAAAGTGATTTGTGTGCATTTAGGGGCTCCCATGTTCAGTTTCTTATAAACAGACAATGGCATAACAGAAACAGAAGCACCTAAATCACACAAAGCCTTATCAATAAAAATAGGTCCAAGATGGCAGGGTATAGAAAAACTACCAGGATCTTTTAACTTTGGTGGGGTTTTATTTTGAATAAAAGCACTACACTCTTCAGTAAGAGCGACACGTTCTACCCCACCAAAGTCTCTTTTCTTAGTAATCATGTCTTTCAGAAATTTGGCATAAACAGGCACTTGGGTAATTAAGTCTGTGAATGGAATCGTTACCTCAAGGTTTTTGACCATAGCCAAGAACTTACCAAACTGCTGATCGACCTTGGACTGTTGCATCCTGTGAGGAAAAGGTAGCCTTGGTGTAAAAGGCGTTTCAGAAACCTTCTCCTTTTTCTTCCCTGTCTGTTTAGCTTCTGCAGACAAATCGACTTCAGACGTCGAATTCTTTCTTTTTCCTTCCTCTACCACCCTCTTCTTCCCTACAGTTGGGGTAACCTCATCGATGGGCACTGGAGGGGCATCATATACAATGCCACTACAAAGAGTGATGGCATTCACATGTTCTCTCTGAACTGGTTGCCCTGGCAATTGTCCCTGCTGCCTCTGTGCATTAGATTCTGCCAACTGAGCAACTTGAGCCTCGAGAAGTTGGATGTGCTTCTCTTGGGCCCTCCTTGTTTCCTCATTTGCCTTTTGCATAGACAATATCAGTTTCATCAGTTCAGAATTGCTAGTCTCTTGTGGGTTGTTTTGTGGAGGTGGGGTGTGGAAATTTTGTGGAGTTTGGAAGTTATTGGGATGATGGAAGTTTTGTGGTGGTGGTCTTTGGAAATTTTGTGGGGTTTGATGGTATGAAGGTTTAGGGTAGTTTTGTGGAGGTGGAGGTTGATGATTTTGTGGGTATTGGTAGTTATGTGAAGGGGGAAGGTTTGTGGTCTTTGTTGGAAGGCATTGGCCTACTCCATCTGAAATTGACTGAACTGACAGTCATGCCCAAAGTGACCCTGAACACCACATACCTCGCAGTAAGATGAGGTAATGGGTGCTACTGCAGACATAGCATTGATACTCATGGGTGGAGGTGTCGGACTAGAATACTTCATTAGCTGCTGAGTTAGTTGCGCCATCTGAGATGTAAGCAATGAAATAGCGTCAACTTCAAGTACCTTCTTAGTCAAACTCCTAGATGATGAATGGTCATTGGCTGCAAGATTTGATATGAATTCATAACCCTCATCAACTGCCTTGTCTAAAAACACTCCTCCTGCAGACGAATCAACAATACACTTCGTCTGAGGCTGCAGACCATTGTAGAATGTCTGCGTCAAGAACCATTTGTCCATATTATGGTGTGGACACTCTCTCTGTAGATCTCTAAACCTAGCCCACGCTTCCCTTAATGTTTCATCAGGCTCTTGGGAAAACGTGGCCAGTTTATTTCTGATTTCTGCTGTTTTAGTAGGTGGGTAATACTCTCTCAGAAATGCAGCAGAAATCTCACTCCATTCAGTTTCCTGCACATCGTTCAACCACTTCTGGGCTCTATCTCTCAAAGAAAACTCGAACAACATGACTTTTAACTGATGTGGAGTGACGCCGGCATGTTTAACGGTTCGACAAAGTTGTTGAAACCGTTGCAGATGATTTGCTGGATCTTCAGTAGGATGCCCACCAAACAGATTTTGCTGGACCATGCTGATGAGTCCAGGCTTAATCTCAAAGTTGTTAGCGGCGATGGTGGGCATGGGTGGTCCAGTAGAAAGACCATCCGGGTTGGGCACCCCATATGACTTCAGTGATTTTGACATAACTGAATTCAAGGTGTCTGTTCCAGAGGTGTTCAGCTGAACAGACTGCTTTTCTTTCTGCTTTATCTTTCGGATCCGCCTGATTGTCCTAGTAAGATCGGGGTCCGCTAGAATTGGGGAACCGTTTCTTTGGGACCTGGGCATACAAAAGAAACAAAAACCAGCAGTAAAACGTACCTCGATTGAAACAATGAAGTTCCAATGAGGTACAGAGAAGTAGACCAAATAATTAAATAAAAACTTAGAGAACTAGCCGTCTCCCCGGCAATGGCGCCAAAATTTGATAGGTTTTAGTCGTGTCACCTAATCAAAAATAAACCTACGGACCTCTAACTAAGGTAGTCAGTGGAAGCAGGGTCGAATCCACAGGGAGACAGAGTTTCTAAATCAATATTCAACCAATTCAGCTACTCCAGAGTAAATCAGGAAGGAATTAATTAAACTAATGAATAGACTACAGAATACGGAATAAACAAAGGATTTAACTATGGAATAAAAACCTAGGGTATTAGGTCGGTCCACCATGCTTATACCAATCAAACAAGGTCAACAACTATCAAATCCTAAGTCCAGAGTCGGGGGATTAGAGCCTATGTTGAGCTATGGTTAAGACTCAACGCTCATAGTTCAACATACGCCGCATGTTCACTAACGTAATCAGAACTACTGACGTGTCCTAGGCCTCTAGTCGTAAGACGGATCTGTGCAAACAACTATTAACCACAAGCAACCAACGAAACTGCGCAATAACGTTAATTACTCAATAAAGAACAAACCACATCACAATCACCCTAATCAAACCCTAGAAATCGATAAGAGTCTAAATCACAATCATGGTATAAACATGGCTTTCCTATCTAACACCCTAGAAAGAGACTACTCAGACATGATCGAATTAACAACGACAAAACTAATATGAAACCCTAACAATTGCATCATGAACGATTAAATAAATAAACTAAGCAATCAAAGTAATTAAAGAGATAAAGAGTAGAGAAGAGTACCAATTGACGGAAAGCAGGAACTTTTATTGAAATCGAAATAGGTTTGATCACCTCTAAATTAATCTAAAGTGTTTGAATTAAACTAAAAACAATGAAGAATAAAACTAGTCTAAAACCTAATGAAAGATGAATAAAAGATGTCCCTAAATAATGAGGAAAACGGTATTTATAATACCCCTCAAGTCTAATTAAAAATAGGAAGCAAAAGACGAAATTCGCGACAAATGGCACCAGACCCGATCGGGCCCGAGCACAGTACCCGATCGGGCCGAGTGCAAAACATCGTCAATCCGTTCCTGGGTCAGCGCAGCTTCAGCAGCAATATTGGAGTGGAAATCTGGGCCAACCCGATCCAGCACCCGATCGGGTCTGTGATCGGGTTGCCAGCAAACGAGGCCCAACACTCCTATAATATACACACAGCACAGCAGCTCAAGTGGGTGTGGACCCGATCGGGTCGGGCGGTGGTCACCCGATCGGGTCTGGGGACATGCTTCCTCGCCCGACCGGATCGGGCAACCCTCGCCCGATCGGGTCCGCAACATCTACACCCGATCAGTATTTCTTCGCCCGATCGGGCCATTTCTGCCCGATCAGTGCACGGAAACCTCCTTTTTGACTCTTTGGCTCTCTAATCTTCACGTTTAGGGGTCTTGGGACCTCCTAAACTACCCATAAAGCTCGTGAGCCATCCTACGTGCCTTGTAACATCTCGTAAAGTCGTGGTTGCTTCCAAATGGCTCGGGAATAAGGAGAAAACTCCCTAAAACCTGCAATTCAACATTAAAATACAAAACCACAACTATATACGATAGTTAGCACAAAATAGCTCCCAAGAGCTCCAATGACGCACAAATTAGCTTGTAAATAAGGGAGAAAACTCTATATAAATACGTGATATCAATGTCTCATCCCAAACTTCGAACCATTTATCACGAGCCTTAACATATTTTGCTTCTGCCGAGTGTTCTGGTAATTGGACGGTCTTTTTGTAGTGAAGAATAGGTTCCATCTAGTTGTTCCCTCGGCTCAAAAACATTACCTCTTCCTGATCAATAATCTTCTTTTCTTGTACCTCCCAGAAAACAGTCCTTGGGTGTCGCCTAAAGCAGAACTTGCTAGTTTAGATAAAGCACCAGCCTAATGATTCACAGACCTAGGTACTTGTACCAAGGTGAATCCATTTAACTGCTTGATTTCTTCTTTTACTAGCTGGACATACTTGGCCACGGAGGCCTCTTTGCATTCATACTCCCCGTTAACCTAGCTGACAACCAGAAGAGAATCTGACTTTGCCTCCAACTCTCTAGCTCCCGCTGCTCGGTATACGCGGATTCCGGCCAGTTTGGCTTCATATTCAGCTTCATTATTGGACGCCAGAAATTTAAAACGTACGGCATATTCATACTTGTCTCCCTCAGGGGACTGACAAACAAGGCCTGCCCCACTGCCCTGAGTGGTAGACGAACCATCTACCATTAGCTTCCAACACTGACTGCCCTCAGAGGGGTCTTTTACTGGATCCAGCACTGGTCGAGTTAGTTCAGCAATGAAGTCTGCCAAGGCCTGCCCCTTAATCGCTTTCCTTGGCTCAAAAGTAATGTCGAACATCTTCAGTTCATTCGCCCATTTGAGCATCCTTCCAGCCGCCTCTAGCTTCTGTAAGACTTGCTTTAGCGGCTGATCAGTATAAACAACTATACTATGAGCCAGGAAATAGGGCCTTAGCTTCCGGCTAGCTACTACCAAGGCCAGACCGAACTTCTCCACAATAGTGTATCTGCTCTCTGTATCCTTGAGTACTTGACTCACAAAGTATATAGAGGTTTGTATAGCATCTCTCTCAGCTAACAGTACTGCACTGACTGCTTCAGGAGAAACAGCCAGGTAAACGTACAACTTCGCCCCGACCACAGGACTTATCAGACGGGGGAGCTGCTGTAAATGCTTCTTGATTTCAAGTAAGACTTCATCTGCTTCAGGAGTCCACTGAAACTTTGCTGTCTTCTTTATCTTCGCAAAAAAATGATGACACTTGTCACCCGACTTGGACAAAAATCGTCCCACAGCCGCTAAACAGGCAGTCAGCCGCTGTACTTCCTTAACCTTTGTTGGAGGCTTCATGTCGAGTATAGCTTGGATTTCTTCAGGGTTTGCTTCTATCCTACGCTGATCTACTAGAAATCCCAAGAACTTGCCAGCCGAAACCCCAAAAACGCACTTCTTTGGATTAAGTCTTAGTTTATACTTGCGCAATGTTTCAAAAGTTTCGCGCAGGGCTTTGACATGATCTTTTTCTTCTTGGCTTTTGACGATCATGTCGTCAATGTATGCTTCCAGATTACGTCCCAACTGAGGTGAAAAGATCTCATTGATAAGCCTCTGAAAGGTTGCCGGGGCATTTCTCAAACCAAAAGGCATCATTAGCCAGCCATACAACCCCTTTTCTGTTATGAATGAAGTCTTACCCTGGTCCTCCGGCAGCATGGGGATCTGATGGAACCCTGAATAAGCATCTATGAAGCTCAGCAACGCATGTCCAGCCGTGGAGTCCACCAGACGGTCCAGCTTGGGCAAAGGAAAACTATCTTTGGTGCAGGCCTAGTTCAGATCCGTATAGTCAACACACATCCTCCAAGTTCCATTCGGCTTGGGTACCATTACCACATTTGCCACCCAATCTGGATAGTGGGTTTCTTTGATGAAACCGGCCTCAAGCAATTTTTTGACCTCGTCATCTACAGCTTGATTCCTGACAGGTCCCAAATGTCTTTTCTTCTGCCTGATCGGTTTTCTGGCTGGATCAACATTTAGCCTATGAACAGCCACGTCGGGGTCAATTCCCGGTATCTCTTCTGCCCCATAGGCAAAGATATCATGATATTCCTTCAACAGCGTGACGATAGCTCCTTGTAACTCGGGCTTTAAACCTGCTCCAATCTGCAAAGTCCTCTCTGGACGAGCATCGTCTAAACAGATGCTTAAAGGAGCTTCTGCAGGCTTCGGACGATCAAGAGTCAAGCTTGCTATCGTCATCACCTCGGCTGAAGACCTAGGTTCTTCTTTCACCTATGAGAACTTCCTCTTCTTACTGGGTAGATCTCTAGCCATTTTCCTTTCGGAAGTAACATATAGTTCATTTCTTTCTCCAGCCGGCTTCCTTACGGAAGCAGCGTTCGTTTGAAATATCTCTTCCTTCATTCTGGTCGTTCCTACTGTCTCTGCCCCAGCCTCTTTGGGCTCGTCTACATCCATGGGCTCCGCTTCACTCAACTTCCATGACGAAGGTTTTAAGGTAGTAAGATAGCACTCCCTTGCAGCCCGCTGGTCTTCGTAGATTGTGCTAACTTGGCCATCGTCACACTCAAACTTCATCAACATTAGATGAGTGACGATGATCGCCTTAATGTTATTGAGAGTAGGAAGTCCCAGAATTACATTGTATGCTGTCAGATCCTTGACAACCAAAAACTTTATGAACATAGTTCTACTCTTATCTTTCTCTCCGACCCGGACGGGCAACGACACTGTCCCTACCGGATGTATGATTCCACCTCCAAATCCTATAATCGGATGATGGACTGGAAGGAGGTCTTTTTCATCAAACTTCAATCTTGACAAACAATCGGCACTAATGATGTCAGTCGAGCTGCCAGTGTCTATAAGGATCCTTTCTACTCTTAGATTGGCTATCTTCATTTCTACGACCAGGGGATCGTCATGAGGGGTTCTAATCTGTCCACGATCACCCTCACTCACCGTCACCAAGGGGAACGGGTCCACCTTAGTTTTTCCCGTTAGCAACACTTGGCCGAGCGCTCTAACATAATTTTTGTGCCCTATCAAAGTTGGTCCTCCGGCTGCAAATCCGCCAAATATTACCAAAACTACATCTTCATCAGTACTAGCACTTTCTTTCTTCTTACTTTGCCGAAAATCCTTCTTCTGAAAACGAACTTCCCGAGACACATACTGGTTCATTTTTCCCTGCTTTGCAAGATGCTCCAAAGCTCTCTTCAAATGTTTACACTCATTGGTCTCATGCCCATAATCCTTGTGGAAGTGATAATACTTGCTTTTGTCTCGATTCTTGTAAGGCGTCTTCATCTCTGCTGGGGCTTTAAGTTCATGCTGGTCCTTGATCTCCATAAGGATTGAGTACTGATCCTTATTAAACTCGATAGGCTCAGCCGACACTGCCCTTTCTTTTCTTTTCTCTCTTCTTGACGGGGTTGTGCTTGAAGATACTACCCAGGTCTCACCCTTCTTAGGATTGTTCTTAGGTATTTGAACAGGCTCCTCGAGCTTCTTAGACTCTTAGTGCTTAGCTTCAGCATACACCTCTGTCGCATGTATGAAAGCTTCGGCTTCCCTTAGAGCTTCGGCCAAAGTGCTTACTTTTTTCTTGATTAGGTCGAACTTAAAGCTTCCTGGACGGAGTCCTCGAATGAATGCATCAAATGCTACACCAGCATTCAAGTCGTGGATCTGGAGAGCTTCAAGATTAAACCTCTTCACAAAACTTCTCAAAGACTCTTTTGGGGCTTGGACTATCTTCCCCAAATGAATACTGGTCTTCTGTTCCTGCCGATTTGCTAAAGTGACTGGTAAATGAGTAACTTAACTCAGTAAAGTTGTTGATGGAATTTGCTGGTAAATTGTTTAACCACTTCTGAGCAACCCCTTTCAGGGTAGCTGGGAAGTTCTTACACCATGTAGCATCGTCCATAGCCTGGACGTACATTTGGTGTTTGTATGCTAAAAGATGATCATCTAGATCAGTAGTGCCATCGAACGGATCAATGGTTGGTAGCTTAACCTTAGCACATGGAGGGGCTTGCATTATTCTGGTTGAGAAAGGCGTCGGCCAATCTATGCGTAGCTCCCTGAAACGTGCATCAACTGGCACTGAATCTCTTCGGCATTCCCTGAGAACTGGATTTGACGAACTAACCTCCTGGGACCCTCGCCTATAAACATTCTGCTGAGAAGTCCTCTGGTAGACATTGGGCTGAACCACCGTTCTATCCTGACGAGGTTCATAAATGGACGGAGTCCTTCCTTGCTCCATAGTGTGACTCCGGATCCTCAGGGTGGGGTCCTGCAAATATGGCGCTGATCCAGTAGCCGAACTTTGTTGGACCGCTACCCTCTTTGCCTGTAGGTAATTCCGAGCGTCAGTTTGCATCCGACGACCGTCTACTGGTCTGTTCACCGGGTTGGTGACCACCAGATTCCAGTCTAGACGACGTGGTTGCTCACTACGAGCAGGATGCCTTCCCCTAGACAACCTTCGAGCTTCCTCTGGTCGTCTAGCTCTGCTTGGTCCAGCTACATTATCCTGGGAGGCTCCTCTTCTAGGTGTAGGCCTAGACTCTGGCTGAGTGCCTATCCTGAAGAACAGCATATTGTTCTTAATTTGCTCTTAGACGACTTGGGCCATTTTGGCTTGAAAGTCATTTAGAGCATTCTCCAAATGAGCCGCAGTGACTGCAAGAGCAGAATTTGGCTCTAACACTGCCCCGATTGGATCATTCTGACAAGGACCATCTCGTCCTTGGGGTGGACGTTCCTCATAACCTATGTCATTGACCTGAACATAAGGACTCATCCTTTGTCCTCGGTTGGACGAATTGCAATCTGTCATCTCTGCGCCTCCCCACAGACGGCGCCAAATGTTTTACGTAAACTTTTAGTAAACGGTGTTTGTCCGGATGATGGACAGGTGTAGGGTTGATGAAATTGGGAGGCTTGTCCAGAGACGTAGCTTCGTTTCCGAACCTGCAAAAAGGGGAAAACCAAACCGGAGGTTTGGGTTTCATTCCCTCTCCGATGCTTAAGTCAGTATACTATAGATAAAATCTGAGTATGAATTTTGACAGAGTAAGTTTAAGAGAGTAGTTGTGTGTCTTTTACCTGATTATGAGGAGCTATTTATAGTTACTATGTATAGAAAGGAGCACCCTAAAATAGAGGGATGTGATTGGTGGGGGAATGAGAGGATGACACTTGTCATAGTGTCATTGCCTTGAGCTCTTTAACCAATCACTTTCTTCCTTTTATGGGGATTTGGGCTAATTATTCCTTCCTTTAGGGAATAATTGGGCCTCTTAACTTTGAATTGGTGAGGTCACCAGCTATCCTTTTGTATGCCGCCAAGTGTCATATGGGGGAGGAGCCACGTGTCACCAATCCATTGGGCCACGTGACAATCTTTGACTGGACCACGTGTCCTCTTTTAAAATGTTACAACAACTAGTATTCTATAAGTGAACAGGTGGGGACACCAAAAATCAATATTAATCTTTTTTTTAATTCCTATTTTAGTGGAACAACTCTCTCTCCTCATAACTAACTATTCAAATTTTTATTTTGAAAAAAATATATGCAAAACACACTAAACAAACAAAAATTTATATTTTTTATACAAATTTTTACATGACTCCGCACGCATCGCTTGCATATAAGGCTAGTAGTCAAAGAGATGAAGGACAAAAGGAGAAGTAGAGAGAAGGGAATGAATTGAAGATTTAATTTATGGGTAACTTTTATTGTTTGTGAAAGCCCTATATTGAAAATTAATTTTTTTATTAAATAAAATTACCCTAACCTTTATTAGATATTTTAATATTCATATTTTTTACCTAAATGATAAATCACCGTCTCTTTACACCTCTAATTCACTAATCAATTTGTTCAAGAACTGCTCCAGTTCTTCGCTAACCATACTCCTTCACCATCAATGTCTAGTCTTACTATTCGTTTAATGTCTCTCAGCCTCGTTGAACTCAAACTTCTTCAGCGGAGTGGCAATTCTACTAAGAAGAAACAAGCAGGTTTTTTAAAATTATCAGTTAGGACGGTGATTTATAAAGAAAGTAAGGATTTCAACAATTATCAGTGAGGACGAAAGCGGTTGAAGTTTAAAGGAGATATGTTGTGAGGTAATCAGGGCTACCCTGTTCCACGTGGCATATTTTTAGAGGGCCACGTGGCGCCTATATAGCGAGTGTGAAGAAAGGCATAAAATCCCTTTCAGAGAATATTCTGCCAACCTCTAAAAGCCTTTTAATGTTTCTGAGAGAATAATCAGGCCCAAATCCCAAGAGGAGGAGGACACTGATTGGACAAGGCCAGACAGCCATTAGAAGGTTGACACGTGGCACACTCTGATTGCTCAGCCAATTAGAGGCCACTAAGGTAGGTTGACACCTATTTCAGAAGAAATGCTATAAATAGTCCTAAATTTCAGGTGAAAAGGTAACTGATTTGAATACTCTAAACTCACTCTGCCAAAATATTTACTCACTTTCTATTTCCTTTTTTATTACCTGAAACTGACTTAAGCATCGAAGAGGGAATCATCTCTCAAATCTCTGGGTTGGTTTCCCTTTTTATAGGATCAGGAACGGAGCAACATCTCTACACAAGCCTCCCAGATTAATCAACCCTACACTTGTACACCATCCAGGAGTATTCAGTTTACGAAAAGTTGTAAACAACATTTGGCGCCGTCTGTGGGAAGGCGTAGAGATGACCGACTGTAACTCAACCAACCCAGCCCAAAGGCTGAGTCCGTATGTGCAGGTTAATGACACCGTTGATGACGAGTTTCCACCTAGAGGACGAGATGGACCTCGTCAAAGAAATCCAACTAGAGTAGTTTTGGAGCCCAATCCCGCTCTTCCAGTTACTGCGGCTCATCTGGAGAATGCGTTAAACGAATTCAGGGCCAAAATGGCTCAAGTAGTTCAGGACCAGATAAAGAACAATATGTTGTTCTTCAGGGTAGGTCCTCAGCCTGATTCCAGGCCCGCGCCTTGTAAGGGAACCTCCTAGGAGAATGTCGCAGGACCCAGTGGAGCTCGACGACCAGAGGAAGCCAGGAGGTTGTCTAAGGGAAAGCAGCCTGCTTGTAGTGAACGACCTTGCCGTCTGGATTGGAATTTGGTGTTTATGAACCCGGTGAATATGCCACTGGACGGCCGGCGAATGAAAATTGATGCTCGTGAGTATTTGCAGGCGAAAAGAGTAGCGGCCCAACAAAGGTCGACTACTGGTTCGACGCCTTTTCTGCAGGATCCTACTCTGAGAATTAGAAGCCACTATAGAGCATGGAAGAACCCAGTTGGGGCGGTGTCGTTGCCCGTCAGAGTTGGAGAGAAATATCATTGTAGAACAATGTTCATAAAATTCTTGGTGGTCAAGGACCTGACTGCGTATAATGTAATCTTGGGACGGCCCACCCTCAACTACATCAAGGCGGTCATCGCCACTCATTTGATGCTTATGAAGTTTGAGTGTGACAATGGTCAGGTTAGTACTATATATGGAGATCAGCGGGCAGCCAGAGAATGCTACCTCACTACTCTAAGGCCTTCGTCTTGGAAGACGAGCGAAGCCGAGCCCATGGAAGTAGATGAGCCCAAAGCGGCCGGAGCAGAAGTTGGTGGAGCGTCTAGGATAAAAGAAGGAAAATTTCAGCCACACGTTGCTTCTGCAAGGAAGCCGTCCGAAGACAAAGATGAGCTTCATGTTGCTTCTGTAAGGAAAGCGGCGGGAGACTTACCTAATAAGAAAAGGAAGTTTGCCCACATTAAGGAAGAACTAGGGCCTTCAGCTGAGCTAATGAAGATCGTAAATCTCGATCGTCCTAAGCCTGCTGAGGCTCCCTTAAGCATTTGTTTGGATGATTCTCGTCCAGAAAGAACTTTGCAAATAGGAACAGCCCTAAAGCCTGAATTCCAAGAGGCTATCATCTCATTATTGAAAGAGTATCAAGATGTATTTGCCTATGGGGCCGATAAAATGCCAGGGAATGTCGATCCGGCCAGAAAGCCCATCAGGCAGAAAAAGTGGCACTTAGGACCCGTTAGGTTTCAGGCTGTTGATGAAGAAGTCAGAAAATTGTTGGAGGCAGGATTTATTAAGGAAACCCATTATCCAGACTGGGTTGTAAATGTGGTGATGGTTCTTAAGACAAATGGAACCTGGAGGATGTGTGTTGATTACACTGATTTGAACAAAGTTTGCCCGAAGGATAGCTTTCCTTTGCCAAAGCTAGATCGTCTAGTAGACTCCACGGCTGGGCATGCCTTGCTGAGCTTTATGGACCCTTATTCAGGATTTCATCAAATTCTTATGTTGTTTGAGGATCAAAATAAGACCTCCTTCATTACTCAAATAGAGCTATATGGCTGGCTTATGATGCCCTTTGGCTTGAGGAATGCTCCAGCAACTTTCCAAAGGCTCATCAACAAAAAAAAATCACCTCAGCTGGGTCGCAATCTAGAAGCTTACATTGATGATATGATCATCAAGAGCCATGAGGACAAGGATCATATCGAGGATCTACGTTAAACCTTTGAAATCTTGCGCAAATATAAACTGAGGCCCAACCCAAAGAAGTGTGTTTTTGGAGTCTCGTGTGGAAAGTTTTTGGGGTTTTTGGTAGATCAGCGTGGAATAGAGGCGAATCCTGAAAAATTATCCAAGCTATACTTGATATGAAACCTCCAACGAAGATCAAGGAAGTCCAACGGCTTACTGGTTGTCTAGCGGCTATAGGGCGTTTTTTGTCCAAGTCTGGTGAAAAATGTCACCATTTCTTTGCAACTATAAAGAAGAAGGCAAAGATTCAATGGACACCTGAAGCAGACGAAGCTTTGCAAGAAATTAAAAAACATTTACAGCAGCTCCCTCGTCTGATAAGCCCAGTGGTAGGAGAGAAACTATTTGTCTATCTAGCTGTTTCCCCCGAAGCAGTCAGTGTGGTGTTGTTAGTTGAGAGGGACTCTATAAAAATCCCAGTGTACTTTGTAAGCCAAGTACTCAAAGATGCAGAAGGCCGATACACTACAGTTGAGAAATTTAGTCTAGCCTTAGTCATGGCTAGCTGAAAGTTAAGACCTTATTTTCTGGCTCATAGTATTGTAGTATATACTGACCAGCCAATGAGGCAAGTCTTACAGAAGCTAGAAGCGGCTGGGAGAATGATCAAGTGGACCAATGAACTGAAAATGTTTGACATCTCATTTGAGCCGAGGAAAGCAATTAAAGGGCAGGCTTTGGTGGATTTTGTAGCAGAACTAACCCGACCAGAATTTGATTTAGTAAAAGACCCTTCCGAGGGCAGGAAATGTTGGACGTTGATGGTGGATGGCTTGTCTACAACAAAAGGTAGTGGGGCAGGTCTTGTTTGTCAGTCTCCTGAGGGTGACAAGTTTGAGTACGCCTTGCGTTTTTAATTCCCGGCCTCTAACAATGAAGCCGAATGTGAAGCCTTATTGGCTGGAATTCAGATGTGTCGAGCAGCTGGAGCTAGGGAAATAGAGGCACTGTCGGATTCTCTTCTGGTAGTCAACAAGGTAAATGGGGATTACGAATGCAACGAGGCCTCCATGGTCAAGTATGTTCAGCTTATGAAATAAGAAATCAAGCAGCTAGATTGGTTCACCTTGATACAAGTGCCCAGGTCTGAGAATCATCAAGCCGATGCACTCTCAAAACTTGCCAGCTCAGCCTTAGGCGATGCTCCAAGAACCGTATTCTGGGAAGTTGATGTATCACATTTATATATAGTTTTTATATGCATTTAGTTGGCATTTAGAACTCCTTTTTGAGCATTTAGGTGCATAATGACATGAATTACATAAGTTGTGCTCTATTCTTTCCCGTTTGTGTGTTTCGATGATTTTCAGGTTATTTTGATACAAAGTGATCATGAGTACCAAGGATGTAGCCTATTAATCATTGAAGATGAAGGTAGCTTGCACAAGGATCACAATGCATCCGTTTGGGACAATTTTGAGTTGGAATGAAGCAAAGAATTAGTGAAAGAAGTGCCAAAACTGACACACCTTCACTATTTTCATTATAACTTTTGATAGAAAATTTATAATCAAGAAATTCCAATTGGGTTGGATTTTAGACTTCAAGATCTTTCCAATGATAGGTCACACGCCCCAATCGGACTTCTATTTTGAGAGATACGGCCTTCGCAAGTTGATGCAGAATTGTAGTTTAGCCACCCGATCGGGCGGGAATTGACCCGATCGGGCCTGGAGCACGGACAGCTCTTTTTCCCGAAATTCTATCTTTTTCTATTCATTTTTTAATTAGATTTTGGGGCTATTATAAATAGCTATTCCTCATATTTTTAGAGACATCTTTTCATTCTAGTTTTTCCATAGTTCTTAGTTTAGCTTTATTTTAGTCTAAACACTTTAGATTAGATTAAAGGTGATTGAACCTATTCGATTTCAATAAAAGTTCCTGCTTTCTGTCAATTGGTAATCTTTCTTACCCTAATCTCTTTTAATTACTTTGATTGCTTATTTTAATTATTTAATCATTCATGATGCAATTATTAGGGTTTCAAATTAGTTTTATTATTGTCAATTCAATTATGAGTGAGTAGTTTAATTTCTAGGGATTTAGATAGGGAAGCCATGTTTATACCATGATTATTTAAATTGCTATTAGTTTCTAGGGTTTGATGAGATAGGTTATGGTGTGATTTGTTCTTATTGAGTAATTAACGTTATTGTGCAGTTTCTTTGATTACTTGAGGTTAATAATTGTTTGCACATATCCGTCTTACTTTTAGAGGCCTAGTACACACAAGTAATTCTGATTATGTTTGTGAACATGCTGCAAATGTTGAATTATGGACGATGAGACTTAACCATAGCTTGACATTGTTCTAATCTATCAATTCTCGACCTAGGTTCTGATAGTTGTTTGATCCTTTGATTGGTATAAGCATGGTGGACCGAACTAATTCCCTAGACCTTTATTTCATAGAATAAAATTCCACTTTATATTGTTTTCTAGTAGTTAATTATTAGTTCAGCTGTTTCTATCTGATCTTGTCTGAAGTAGCTTTTTAGCTGAATATTAACTTAGAACTCCGTCTCTCTGTGGATTCGACCCTACTTCCTTTTACTACCATTGTTAGAGGACTGTAGGAATTATCATTGAATAGGTGATACGACTAAATCCTATCAGAAGTGCAGGAGGAGAAGAGCATTAATCAAGAGGAAGCGATGTTTTTGAGTCGAGCAAATAATTGGATGGATCCTATACTTCACTATAAAAAGACTGGTCAATTACCAGAAGACCCTGCTAAGGCCAAATATGTTAAAGCTTGCGATAGGTGGTTTGAAGTATAGGACAAAACCTTGTATAAAAAGTCATACGATCGTCCGCTTTTGAAATGTATTACTAAGGAGGACGGCCTGGAGGTACTCAAGGACTTACATGAGGGCTCTTGTGCCTCACATATTGGTGGACAGGAACTTGCTAATAAAGCGCTCAGGACTGGTTATTTTTGGCCGACACTAAATGCAGACATCATGGACTATGTAAGGAAATGTGACAGCTGCCAAAAGCATGGCCATCTCTTCAAGAGACCGTCCAACTTTCTAACCCCTGTCCTGACCCCCTTGCCGTTTGCCAAATGGGGAATGGATATTCTAGGTCCTTTCCCTATGGTTGCCGGCCAGAAAAAAATTGTGATAGTGGCTGTGGATTACTTTTCAAAGTGGGTTGAAGTCGAAGCTGTTAGGACCATAAAAATAAATGATGTAAAGAGGTTTATTTGGAAAATATCATAACAAGATTTGGGATGCCCCAGTCTATAGTTTTTGATAATGGTCCATAGTTTGAGACCCCCAAGTTGAAAGATTGGCTCACAGAAAGGGATATTAAGTTTCACTTTGCTTCAGTTGCCCATCCACAAGCGAACGGCCAGGTAGAGGCCTTCAACAAGATCATATCAGAAGGAATGAAGAAGAAGTTGGAGAATGCCAAGGGGTTCTGGGTTGAAGAGCTTAAGCTAGTCCTGTGGTCCATCAGGACAACAGCCAAAAATTCAACAGGGGAAACACCCTTCATGCTAGTTTATGGGACAGAGGTTGTCCTTCCCATCGAAATTGAAGAGCCTACCCTTCGAGTTATGTTATCAGAAGAGGCAAACTAGGCTGCAATGCGTCTTGCTTTAGACCAGCTGCCGGAGGTTCGAGGACATGCCCTTTTGAGGATGGAGTTGTATAAGTTACGGATGGAAAGGGAATTCAACAAGCGAGTAACCAGGTGACCTCTGAAAACAGGGGATCTGGTTCTCAGGAAGATTGAAGCTGTTGGACGGGCCAAGGAGCTTGGCAAGATGACCCCAAACTGGGAAGGACCATACGTGCTGGTCGAAGAAGTCTGTAGCGGTACGTTTAAGCTACAAGATCTGGACGGACGTCCGATACCACGAACTTGGAACTCTGACAACTTAAAGAAGTATTATGTCTAACCAAGTACAAGTTTTTTTTTACAAGTTGTAAATGAAGTGCTACGGCACAGGAAAAATCATTTGGAAATGTATTACATGTACCTTAGCCTAGGCTAAGCAAACTTCATATCAATACATATTCTAAATTCTGGTATATGGTTCAACTTGTTAGATTATACATGGGGCAATTGTGAGCTTATAAATAGTTTTATCTACGCTCAGCAAGGGTCATTTTATCATCTATAGCCATCTTGGGGCATTTTACCATTGATGGACGAAAGATGATTATCAGATAATATACCCTAAAGGACCAATATGTAAGACAGATATTGCTTCCTAAAGGAAAACGTCTGCAAAAACCATCACAAAATTTGTCTAAGATATAGATGATGTTAAGTGAATAAAGACTTCTTGTTAAGGGACCCTACCTTAACAAGAAGCAACTAGTAGATCGTCTATAATCAAGTTAACCCGAACTTTAAAAAATAGGCGAATATTGCTTCCTAAAGGAAGCCAGCCAGAGAGACGCATTTCCTTAGTATAGGAAATCCCCGTCATAACACCTAAAACTATCAAAAGGTGTTATTTACTATAAGGAAACCGGCCAAAATGAGACGCCTTAGTAAAGAAGGTCTCATTATTCAAAAAAGGCGTGGACTAGACACTCACCTTCGTACGATGCCTTCGTCTGAACGCAGACAAACAATCATCCTAAGAAGGGGGGCACACAGTACTAGCCCAACAAAGAGATGGAAAAACGTCCAAAGGATAAATCCTGGACGCCTTCCTTTGAACATTACATTAGTACTTAACCAATGATTTGTTCAAGAAAGAAAACGTCCAAAGGATAAATCTTGGACGCCTTGCTTTGAACATTACATTAGTACTTAACCAATGATCTGTTCAAGAAGGAAAACGTCCAAATGATAAATCTTGGATGGCTTCCTTTGAACATTACATTGGTACTTAGCCATTGATCTGTTCAAGAAGGAAAACGCCCAAAGGATAAATCTTGGACGCCTTCCTTTGAACATTACATTGGTACTTAGCCATTGATCTGTTCAAGAAGGAAAACGTCCAGAGGATAGCTCTTGGACACCTTGCTTTGAACATTACATGGGTATTTAACCAATGTAATGATCAAGAAGGAAAATGTCCAAAGGATAGATCTTGGACACCTTCCTCTAAACGTTACATTGGTACTTAGCCATTGAAGGTCTTTCTTAAAAGGAAAACGTCCAAAGAATAGATCTTGGACGCCTTCCTTTAGACATCAAATTGGTATTTAGCCAATGTGATGTTCAAGAGGGAAAACGTCCAAAGATAGATCTTGGACGCCTTCCTTATCATATTTACGAGTTTGCTGATTTAATAACTTGGTCATTTTCTAATAAAACGGGAAGAAATTAGAACAGGGGCAAGAAGAAAAGAGGAAGTTAGTAGACTTTCACTAATATATTAAAATTACTTCTGGACGATCTTGGACTGCTGAAGTACAAAGCAAGTTTACAAGATTATCATTCAAGTCTAGAACTAAAAAGCTACTTTTGGAGCAGCTTGAATTGCCGAAGTACAAAGCAAGTTTACAAGATTATCATTCAAGTCTAGAACTAAAAAGCTACTTCTGGACGAGCTAGGACTACTGAATTACAAAACAAGTTTACAAGACCGTCATTCAAGTCTAGAGCTAAGCATGGCCGATGTACCAAATACTGTACAAATACATTGGGATTTAATCAAAATGTTAATGAAGTACAAGAAAAACACTTAACCAAAATTAAAAAAGATGACAGCAAGAGAAGCGTCCTGATCTGGTTGTGGGCCAAGACTCTGATAATAGTTGCGTACTTCTTCAACTTGTCAAGCCGAGCCTGAATATCTTTCCTGCCCTCTTCTTTGTCGTACTTCTTGGAGTACTTAGTGAAAGCCTTCTTCTTAGACTTGCACCAGTTACTCGTCACGAGTAGGTTCCACATTCTCATCTGGGTTCACAGGCAACTCTAAGTCGTCATCAGCCACGGCAACAGGCTCTATACATTCCTCCCCGTCAGAATCTATAAATTCTGGGGGTTCTTCATTGCGCAGCCGAGCCTTAGAGCATTCCTCTTGGAACAGAAGCCTTCTCTCAAACCGAGGCACCTCTTCTGCGTCGGCCAGCATATCAAAGGCTTTGAGGGCCCATTCCTTAGCCTGGACTTGGGCATCGGAAAAGCTCTTGACGGCGTCCTCAAAGTCACGCTCCCTTAAGCCCTTCTAACGAGCCACCTCAGCAGTAAGCCCCACAATGCACTGATAAAATAAGGCCACATTAATGAGAGCCGCCCTTTTTCCTCCTTGAGGGGCGGTGTCAATCTAACCCCTCAGCCGATCAACTTCGACCTGCAGGCTCCCCAAACTCTTTACGAGGCGCTTGTTCATATTTTCCATATCAGCCGCCTGTTTTTCCATTGCCCTCAAACTCTGAGCATGCTCCAAGTGCAGAGTCTCCATTTCCAGTATGGCCTTGTCCTCGGCATCTGTTACTTTACGGACCAGCTGCCTATTTTCTTCTTGAATGTGCTCTTGCTTTTTTTAGCCGGGGATTTCTCCTCGGCAAGAGTTAGTGCAGCTCTCTTCCTAGCCACCGACGGTGCACTAACAGGCTTGGACGAGGCTTTGTCTGCTGCTTTCGCAGTGGGAGCCTTTGTCTACAAAAAATAATGAAAAAAAGATGGTTAGTTCAATCTGCATGTAAAAGTAAAGCGTCCAAGGTGTGGAAGTCTGGACGACTTTCCTATTTAGCTTCACCAATAAGATCCAAACTAATTCATAAAGGAAAGCGTCCAGGTTTGGAAGTCTGGACGCCTTCCTGCTTTGAACAGTTTGGGCATTAACACAGACTAATTCATAAAGGAAAACGTCCAGGTTTTGAACTCTGGACGCCTTCCTGCTTTGAACAGTTTGGGCACTAAGAATCAAACTAATTCATAAAGCAAAACGTCCAGGTTTGGAAGTCTGGACGCCTTCCTACTTTAAAAAGTTTGGGCACGAAGACTCAAACTAATTCATAAAGGAAAACGTCCAGGTTTGGAAGTCTGAACGTTTTCCTGCTTTGAATAGTTTGGGCACTAAGACTCAAACTATTTCATAAAGGAAAACATCCAGGTTTGGAAGTCTGGACGCCTTCCTGCTTTAAACAGTTTAGCCACTAAGTCTCAAACTAATTCATAAAGGGAAACGTCCAGGTTTGGAAGTCTGGACGCCTTCCTACTTTAAACAGTTTGGGCATTAAGACTCAAATTGATTCAGTAAGGAAAACGTCCAAGGGTTGGAAGTCTGGAAGCTTTCCTGCTCTGAATGACTTGAGCCTATTATGAAATTTTTATTGGAAGACGTCCAAGGTAAAGTGCTTGGACGCCTTCCTTCTTTGAAAATTGGGAACATTGAACAAAAATGCTTTTTAAGGGAGACGTCCAAGATTAAGACGCCTCCCTTCATTCAAAAACTTGAATAAGCTAAGGTTACTCTTCAAGGAAGGACGTCCATAATCCGGTGTCTGGACGTTTTCCTTTTCCAAGCAACCGTTTGCTAAAAGAAATAAGGGAAGGATGTATTACCAGGGTGGCACCCCGTTTTTCTGCAGGCTTCTTGGCCGCCTCCATACGCAGCTTATGGGGAAAGCGAGCAGAGTCCATTTCTCCTTTTTGGGAAGGAGTGAGAAGTGATCCGGCTTCCTCTGACAGACAAAAGAGGAAAACAAGTGAGATAAAGACACAATATCGTGACAGGGGAAAATTGTAAAGAATGGATTACCTTTATCCTCGCCTAACCAAAGACCAGCGGCCACTAAAAACTTGCTCCTATAAAATCTGTCTTTGAAGAGTATCCAGCCGGCATGGCCTTTGATGGTTGGACAACCCTCCTTTTTGTATTCCACCACTTTAAAGTGGTCAACCACACGGTCGTCATGTTTATACTCCAGGCCCAAAGGGGAGCTCCGCGTCTAGTGTTGGTAACTACACGACTGCGGTACCAAAAACGTCTGGCTGTCTCTTCATCAGGGGCCTGAAGATAAAGGAAATGGGACTTCCAGCTATGCATCTTTGACGGTTTACCCCAAGCCGTCATTAATCCAGGACGATTACATATACTAAACCAAGATCCGTCAACTGTCTTCGGCATCTTGGATAGATAGTGCATGTGAGTGAAAGCGGCCATGGATAGGGGATAAACTTTAAGCTCACAGGTAGCTATGAAGGTTAAGACATTACGCCAGGCATTTGGGGCCAGTTTACTTTGGCCGAGATTATAGTTACGTAATATCTCTTCTATAAAAGGATGAAGGGGAAGCCTAAGACCAGAATTTAAGGCCAGCTTATAAACAGGGAATTGGCCGCGTTTGACATCAAAAATGGTCTGGCCCTTAGAAGGAATGACAAATTCATAGTCTGTTATGGGGATGGCCGCCCATAGATGATAGGAATCAGATCCAAGTTTCTTTAGCCAAGCCCTGTCTATTTTTATTGACCTAGGGTCAGCTAAGTCTCCTAAGGATCTCCGTATTTCTGACGGAGTGGGTGAAGCACTTCCCTCATCCTCGCTATCTCCCTCGTCTTCTCCCTCTACTTCCTCTACATTTTCTTCTTGGGCCTCGTCTTCAACCTCCATCCTGTCATCATCTTCATTCATAACATCGTCGTCATCTTCTGCGAGCTCATCGTCATCAACACCATCATAGATGGGAATGTTCTCTCTTTGAACTCCTGATGGGCCTGCTGTGGACGGTTCTGGGTCAGAAAGAGGTCGAGGATGAGCATCTAGTTGGTCATCGTCTCCATGAGGAGATCGTCCAAAACACTCAGTAGGATCTCTCTCTGGGCCTCGACCAGTTGATTCCTCCATCTCAGAGCTAGAAGCTGGGAGGATGAGCTGCCGCCATAAACGAGCAGTCTGTTTGACGCACGCCAGAATACCCTGCACAGGCAGAGACTGGGACGTCAGACAAGGTTAATGGGTATAAACATACACAAAGGGACCGCCTAAAAAAGGTCCAACTCTAGAAGAACTCGAGGATGTTTGGAGTTTATTTCTAGGGCTTAGACACTCTCTGGTGTTGGACGAGGATGAGGATTCCATTTATTTAAAAGAATAAATGAAAAAATAATAAGTGTGGAAGGAGGAAAGATACCTGACGAGCACTAACATGTAGGCTGGAGACAGACGAGCGGTCGAGCAGAACAACTCTTCGGACGACTTGTATACTCTCTCTCTAAAACCTCTCTCTAAAAATATCTCACTAAAATCTCTCTCTAAAATCCTCTCAAAATACTGGAAAACCAAATGAGGAAATGAGGGGGAAGGAGGAGTATTTATAGGGGGTAAAAAACCTCTCCCCTCCCACAGTAAAAGTGACATGTATCATGCTGTGAGAGGGGCATGTCAGCATCCAACAATACCTGATTAGTCTCTTCCTTCAGTACATTTAAACTTACTTCAGTAAAACTGGAATTATTATTAATGATAAAAGGAAATATATCAGTATTGGATTCAGATAAATTCCCTTTTAGGGGAAAATGGTGTGGGGGTAATTAGGGCTACCCTGTTCCACGTGGCATATTTTTAGAGGGCCACATGGCGCCTATATAGGGAGTGTGAAGAAAGGCATAAAATCCATTTCATAGAACATCTGCCAACCTTTAAAAGCCTTTTCATGTTTCTGAGAGAATAATCAGGCCCAAATCCCAAGAGGAGAAGGACACTGATTGGACAAGGCCAGGCAGCCATTAGAAGGTTGACACGTGGCACACTCTGATTTCTCAGCCAATCAGAGGCCACTAAGGTAGGTTGGCACCTATTTCAGACCAAATGCTATAAATAGTCCTAAATTTCAGGTGAAAAGGTAACTGATTTGAATTCTCTAAACTCACTCTGCAAAATATTTACTCACTTTCTATTTCTTTTTTTATTAACCTGAAACTGACTTAAGCATCGGAGAGGGTTCATCTCCCAAATCTCTGGGTTGGTTTCCCTTTTTGCAGGATCAGGAACGGAGCAACATCTCTACACAAGCCTCTCAGATTTATCAACCCTACACTTGTACACCATCCAGGAGTATTCAGTTTACGAAAAGTTGTAAACAACAAGAAACAATTATAGCGAACAAAGAGCCACTGCAAAAGTACTAATGTGTTAATAGAGGAACCCCCCAATTTTCAGTTTTAGTATTTCTGTTTTTACCCACAAAAACATCTCAGTTTTAGGGTTTAGGAAATTTGAGTATTGTAGAAGATAGATAGAAAGAAAGAAAAACAGGGTGGTTACAATGGCGGGGGGTGGGGGTGTTTGGATGGCAGGGAAGAAGGCGGCGTGGGCTGCCTGTGTTTCAATGGAGGAGAGAGAGTAGAGGGATGGGGTGATTAAGTTTAGCAATTTGTTTTTTTTGTTTAATTTGGTAGATAGGCAATAAATTGGGGGTTTGATGGTAACTTTTGTATGATAGTACATAGCGGTATACGTCATCTACTAGATAGTGGTACATAGCGGTACACGACGTTTACAGTAGAATTTTCGCATATTTATACCCAAAATTTTCTATGCATAATACTATTCAAGTACAATATATTATTCATCACAACTATTTTCAACACTCCCCCTTGAATAATTATTGTATTCTAAGAACTGTCTCGTTTAAAACCTTGCTAGGAAAACTCATTGGAAAAACCATAGTTAAGGGAAAAGGAGTACAGTTTATACTATATATTTTGATTACTGCCTCGTTAAAAACCTTGTCAGGAATTCCCCAGTGGGATAAAATCCTGAGCAAAGGGAAAAAGAGTACATTGCAATATAATACTCCCCCTGAATTTAAAATATGTCACTTAGGTGACGCATTCCAATTTTGTACACCAATTCTTCGAATCTTTTTGCTGGAAGTGCTTTTGTGAACAAATATGCGAGATGGGAACAAGGTTGGATCTGTTGAACATCAATTTTTCCTTCCATATGGAGATCATGCGTGAAAAAAGTTTTGGTGATAAATATTTAGTCTTGTCTCCTTTGATATATCCTTCATTCACTTGGGCATTGCAAGTAGTGTTATCTTCATAGATTACGGTTGGATTTTCTGTGAAAACCTCATCCCACATCCTTCTTAAATATGGCTAATCATTGATCTTAACCATACACATTCTCGTCCGGCCTCATAAAGGGCAAGCAATTCTGCGTCGTTTGAGGAAGTCGTTGTCAAAGTTTGTTTTGTTGATTTCCATGATATTGTTGTACCTCCATAAGTGAAAAGATACCTAGTCTGTGATTTAGCCTTTGTGGATCTGATGGGTATCCGACATCAGCGTATCACGTGTTCCCCGAAGGTAGCAAAATAAGTGTTTCACACCGCTCCAATGTCTCTTTGTTGGTGAATTACTGTATCTGGCTAACAAGTTTACTGAAAATGCGCTGTCAGGTCGTGTATTGTTAGCCAAATACATTAAGGCTCCAATTGGACTTAGGTATGGTACTTTTGGGGCCAAGGATTTCCTCTTCTTGTTCTCGCGGCTGGAATAAATCATCTTTAGCATTTAAAGATCGAACTACCATTGGAGAGCTTATTGGATGAGTCTTATCCATGTAAAAGCGCTTCAAAATTCTTTTTGTGTAGTTTGATTGATGAACAAAAATTCCATCCGATAAGTGTTTAAATCGCAATCCAAGACAAAATTTTGTCTTTCCCGGATCTTTTATCTCAAATTCTTACATCAAATATTTTGCAGTAATTTCTAGTTCTCTATAATTATAGCAAAACCTGATTGAGATCGTTTGATGAATACACAAGGATTGATTTGGTTATTTTTGAATCCTTCTTTCAATAGGTATTTACTTAGACCGTTATACCACATTCTTACGGATTGCTTTAATCCATAAAGTGGTCTTTTTAATTTTATGGATATAATTTCTCTCGATTTGTGTTCTTCTGGCAACTTCAGTCCATCTGGGACTTTCATGTAAATGTCTGTATCGAGTGATCCATATAGATATGCTGTAACAACATCCATTAGTCGCATATGTAAGTCCCTTTGAAACCGTCATGCTTACCAAAAATATCAAAGTTGTTGCATCAACAACTAGGGAGTATGTTTCATCATAATCAATCCCGGGCATCTGAGAAAAACCTTGGGCGAAAAGTCTTGCTTTGTATCTAACATTATTATTTTGCTCATTACTCTTTCTCGCGAATACTCATTTATATCCGATTGGTTTAACTCCCTTTGGTGTTCGGGTTATTTGCCGGAATGCCTCACGTTTTTCAAGTGATTTTAGTTCTGTGTGGATTGCCTCTTTCCACTGCGGCCAATCTTGTCTGTGACGGCATTCATCTATCGTCTTTGGTTCGACATCATTTTCATCATATATCATTTCAACAGCTATGGAATAAGAAAAGATGTCATCCATGACGACATTTTTCCGATTCCATTGCTTCTTTGTGGAAATGTAATTAATTGAAGTTTCGATGTTGTCGGTACTATCATGTTCCTCAAGTACTGAGACATCTTTGTCTTTATTTCCTTTTTCGTTTTGGATTTCATTTTGTTATGCCAGAGGAAACATTTATATATCATTTGTTATTTCGCCCTATTTTTTAATTTTCTCGGTTTTGAATCTTTGGAATCAGGTGGTCTTGCACGCTTACGACGTGCCACATAGTCATTTTCGTTTGCCTTCTTTTCAATGGCAATATCAATACGTGCTGGAGGATTCTGCTGGTATGTGTGATTTTGTCACTTTTTTGATGCCTGTGAATGCGTCAGGCAACTGATTTGCAACACTTTGTAAATGAACAATTTTTTTCACTTCTTCTTCACAAGAATTAGTTTGTGGATCTAGGAATAACAATTGTGTCGCTTATTAGTGAAAAATTGATCATTGGTGGGGATCTTAACGGGCATGTGGGCACTAGTCGAGTTGGCTTTGAGAGCATTCATGGAGGTTTTGGGTATGGGGAGAGAAATGAAGCTGGAAGAGGTATCTAGGATTTCGCATTAGCATATGGTCTTAGTATTATGAACACTTGGTTTGAGAAAAGAGAATCTCACCTTGTGACGTATAGGAGTGGAAGTAACGCGAGTCAGATTGACCTCTTTTTAGTAAGGAATGCTTGGCGGAAGAGTTATACAAACTGAAAGGTGATACCGGGTGAGAGCGCAGCCACTCAACATAGACTAGTCGTGCTTGATTTCCGGGGTAGGGAGTCTTTAAGAACACTAAGACCCAATGTGGAACCGAGAATCAAGTGGTGGAAGCTCCAAGGGGAGCGCAAAGAAAACTTCTTAGCTAAGATGGCTAGTAAAGCTAGAACTTAGTATAAAGGAAATGTCGAAAGAGGTCCTTGGAGAATCTAAAGGAATTGTACCATCGAGTAAGGACACATCTTGGTGGAATGAGGAGGTGGGACAAGCGATAAAAAACAAACGAGAAGGTTATAAACTTTTGGGAAAAGATAGAAGCGATGTGAACTATGAGAAGTACAAAGAGGCTCGAAAAGAAGCTAAGAAGGCAGTACGGGAAGCAAAAGCAAAGGTAAACCAAGAGCTTTATGCAAGATTGGATACGAAAGAAGGGGAATAAGACATTTATCGAATTGCGCGTGTGATGGACAGGAAGACAAGAGACATAAGAAAGGTAAAATGCGTGAAGGGTGTTGACCAAAGGGTGCTTGTGGAGGATGAGGAGATAAAGGATAGATGGAGGTCGTACTTTGATACCTTGTTCGATGGTGATAAAGAACAAGACATCGGGGATGTACACATCCCGCTAAGTATGTTAAATCGAGAGTTTATGAGGAGAATTCAAACGGGAGTAGTCGTCGCAGCATTAAAAAAGATGGGATTGAAAAAAGCTACGGGGCCAGATGGCATACCTATGGAAGTTTGGAGGTGTTTAGGGGGAGAGGAATCGAATGGCTGACAACATTCTTCAACCTGATCCGGAGATACAACAAAATGCCATTAGAGTGGAGGAAGAGTACTTTGATTCCTTTGTATAAGAACAAAGGCGATGTACAAGATTGTACCAACTACCGAGGAATCAAACTAATGAGTCATACGATGAAACTCTGGGAACGAGTGATTGAGCAAAGACTTAGAAAACATGTGAAGCTATCGGAGAACCAATTTGGATTTATGCCAGGAAGATCGACTATAGAGGCCATCCACCTCATGAGACACACAATGGAACATTACCATGATAGGAAGGATCTACATATGGTTTTCATTGATTTGGAGAAGGTATATGATAGAGTACCAAGAGAAATACTTTGGTGGGCGTTGGCAAAGAAAGTTTTTCCACAAAAATATATAGATATCATCAAGGATATGTATGATGGGGCAACTACGAGTGTGCGAACTACGGTGGGGAGGACAGAAGAGTTCCTTATTACGATTGGAGTGCACCAAGGTTCTTCACTTAGCCCTTTTCTCTTTGCTCTAGTCATGGACGAACTAACATGGTCAATTCAAGATGATATACAACAGTTTATGATGTTTGCGGATGATATTGTGTTGATTGATGAGACAAAGGAAGGTGTTGAGAGTAAGTTGGAATTGTGGAGGCATACTTAGAAGCCCGTGGTTTTAGATTGAGCAAAGTAAGACGGAGTATATGGAGTGCAAGTTCAGTGGGATTACAAGCAGCGAGGCAGGGGCGGTCACTTTGGATAACAAAGTGGTTCAAGGATCGAACGTCTTCCGTTACCTTGGATCCATTCTCCAAAAGGATGGAGAAATGGATGGAGATGTGGCTCATAGAATTAACGCGGGTTGGTTAAAGTGGAAAAGCGTCACCGAGTTCCTTTGTGATTCTGGCATTCCCCAAAGCTTGAAGGAAAAGTTCTACTGTACTTCAATTAGACCTGCTTTGTTATATGGCATCGAATGTTGGTCGGTAAAACAATGCCACGATGAGTATGTTGCGGTGGATGTGTGGCCACACAAGGAAAAGGATCGATTAAGAAATGAAGTGATTCGGGAAAAAGTTGGAGTTGCATCCATTGAAGAAAAGATGAGGGAAAATCGGTTAAGATGGTTTGGTCATGTGAAAAGGAGATCAGATGATGCACCGGTGAGAAGAATTGAAGAGTGGAGGAGTAATCAAATTGTAAGGGGTAGGGGAAGACCTAAGATGACTTGGATGAAGGTAATTGAAAGTGATATGAGGCTACTTGGGATTGACGAGAGCATGGCGTTGGATAGAAGTGGGTGGAGGGGCAGTATCCATCTGGAGGAAGGGGTGTGATTAGTGCATTTATTTGTTTTTCTCAATTGTGTTGGTTTTAAAATCTTTTGTTGAAAACCTCCTTCAAAACTTTTTGGTGTAAAACTTGTTTTCAAAACTTTTTAAAAATTCTTAAAACTTAAACCCTTTTAAAAACTTTTTATTACTCTTGTCGATGTCATCTCCTTTGGCAACGGTTTCAGTTGACGATTCATGTTAGCCGACCCCAAATCAGTTTGGGAATAAGGCTTAGTTGTTATTGTTGTTGTTGTTGTAGAATCCTCTCCCCCTAAGGGTGGGAATATTATTTCATTAAAATGGCCGTCTGCCAATCGAGTTGTAAATAAATCTACAGTCATTGGCTCAAGATATTTTATAATGGACGGAGACTCAAAACCAACATACATTCCCATCCTTCTTTGTGGACTCATTTTTGTGCGTTGGGATGGAGCTATAGGTACATACATAACGCACCCAAAATTTTTGAGACTAATTGCAATGGTGAGAATTTATGATATGCATCAGTGGGTCATAATCGAATTAATGATGCCACATGTAATATCGCATGACCCCAAGCTATTGAAGGCACTTTTGATTTCATCAATAATGGTCCCGCAATCAGTTGTAGTCTCTTAATTAGTGATTCGGCTTTGTGTGTGGACGTGAGCCACATGGTGTTCTACTATAATTCCAATAAACATACGATAATCGTTAAAAGTTTGGGATGTAAATTCCCCTGTACTGTCGAGCCTTAATTTATTTATTGTATGATCAGGGAATTGAGCTCTCAGCCGAATGATTTGAGCCAAAAATTTAGCAAAAGCAACATTTCTACTTGACAAAAGGCTCACTTGTGACCATCATGTTGAGGCATCAATTAATACCATATAGTATCCAAATGGTCCACATGGAGGATTAATTGGCCCACAAATGTCTCCTTGAATTCTTTCTAGAAATGTTCGAGATTTAGTTGCAATTTTGTTCACATAAGGTCTTGTTATCAATTTGTCAAGTGAACATGCAGCACATAATAATTCATTTGATTTGGGGATTTTACATTATTTATTGAATGCCCTATTGAACTCTTGATTATTTTGTGCATCATTCCTATTTGAGGGTGACCTAATCGATCATGCCATAGGTCAAATAATGCTTTGTTTCATAAATTCCGGTTAGATATCATATTTACTTCAATTGGGCGTATATCAACTCGTTATAATCCCGATGTATGTACTAGCAATTTCTCACATATATATTTCTTGCCACATCTATTCTCAGTAAGTGATGTATCACATTTATATATAATTTCTAGATGCATTTAGATTGCATTTAGAACTCGTTTTTGAGCATTTAGGTGCATAATGACATGAATTACACAAGTTGTGCTCTACTACTCCCCGTTTGTGTGTTTTGATGATTTTCAGGTTATTTTGATACAAAGTGATCATGAGTACCAAGGATGTAGCCTATTAATCATTGCAGATGAAGGTAGCTTGCACAAGGATCACAATGCATCCGTTTGGGACAATTTTGAGTTGGAATGAAGCAAAGAGTTAGTGAAAGAAGTGCCAAAACTGACATACCTTCACTATTTTCATTATAACTTTTGATAGAAAATTGATAATCAAGAAATTCCAATTGGGTTGGATTCTAGACTTCAGGATCTTTCCAATGATAGGACACACGCCCCGATCCGACTTCTGGTTTGAGAGATACGGCCTTCGCAAGTTGATTCAGAATTGCATTTTACGCACCCGATCGGGCGGGAATTGACCCGATCGGGCCTGAAGCACGGACAACTCTTTTCCGAAATTCTATCTTTTTTTTTAATTAGACTTTGGGGTATTATAAATACCTTTTCCTCATATTTTTAGAGACATCTTTTTCTCTAGTTTTATTTTCCATAGTCCTTAGCTTAGCTTTAATTTAGTTTAAACACGTTAGATTAGATTAAAGGTGATTGAACCTCGGATTCGATTTTAATAAAAGTTCTTGCTTTCCGTCAATTGGTATTCTTCTCTACTCTAATCTTTTTTTTTATTATTGATTGCTTAGTTTAATTATTTATTCGTTCATGATGCAATTATTAGGGTTTCATATTAGATTGTTTATTGTTGATTCAATTATGAGTGAGTAGTTTAATTTCTAGGGATTTAGAGAGAGAAGCCATGTTTATACCATGATTGTTTGAATTATTATTAGTTTCTAGGGTTTGATGAGATAGGTTATGGTGTGATTTGTTCTTATTGAGTAATTAACGTTATTGCGCAGTTTCATTGATTACTTGAGGTTAATAATCGTTTGCACAGATCCGTCTTACTTTTAGAGGCCTAGTACACATCAGTAATTCTGATTATGTTTGTGAACATGCTGCATATGTTGAATTATGGACGTTGAGACTTAACCATAGCTTGACATTGTTCTAATCTATCGATTCTTGGCCTAGGTTCTGATAGTTGTTTGATCCTTTGATTGGTATAAGCATGGTGGACCGAACTAATTCCCTACACCTTTATTTCATAGAGTAAAATTCCATTTTATATTGTTTTCTAGTAGTTAATTATTAGTTCAGCTGTTTCTATCTGATCTTGTCTGAAGTAGCTTTTTAGCTGAATATTAACTTAGAATTCCGTCTCTCTGTGGATTCCACCCTGCTTCCCTTTACTACCATTGTTAGAGATTTGTAGGAATTATCTTTGAATAGGTGATACGACTTTAGCCTATCAAATTTTGGCGCCGTTGCCGGGGGGACGGCTAGTTTTCTAAGTTTTTATTTGGTTATTTGGTCTACTTCTCTGTGCCTCATTAGAACTTCATTGTTCCAATTGAGGTACGTTTTACTGCTTCTTTTTGTTTCTTTTGTATGCCAGGTCTCAAAGAAACGGATTCCCCATCCCAGCGGATCCCAATCTTACAAGGATTAGGCAGATTCGAAAGAAAATTCGGAGAGAAAAGCAGTATGTTCAGCTAAACACCTCTGAATCAGACACTTTAAGTTCAGCTATGGCCAAATCATTGAAGTCATATGGGGTGCCTAATCCTGACGGCATCCCTACTGGTCCGCCAATGCCCACCATTAAGAGCGAGAATATTTGGAGAAGGAAAATGTTTGATGAGGGTGACACTCACTGCCAAGCCCCTCCAATCTGAGATATGGAGGTATTATGGTCGTGCGGGACCTTTATAAACTACCGCTGTGCGAGAGGCAACTCGTAATTTCCACTTATTATTTTTTTATATTTATTTCTCTTATTTTTTTAGTGACAGAGAGTGAGAGTACTAACGTTGTTTTTCCTCTTAGCATCGTCCTTTGTTACCTTTTGGCATTGAGGACACTGCCAAGTTTAGCTTGGGGGAGGATTTCTGTTTGTATTCTCTATCTCTTTTACTGCATTCTAGGATAGATTTATTGCTTTCGGAAAATACTGAAAAAAATTAAAAAAAAATATGGTTCCCATGACTGGTTTAGTTGCCTCCCTGTGCCCCTTGTTGTGCTTTTATTGAATATGATTTGACTCTGTTTTCTGGATAGCTGGGCATTTGTGATCTTGAGGCTATGATTTGATGTTTGATTGCTATAATTTCGAGCAAGTTTTGATTATATTACACTACATTGTGCTGCATGCCTGAATTGGTTAGACTGTGAGGCCTCTTTGTAGCCTATTGGATTCATATTATTATCCAGTCTGTTTTTGTGTGTTAGTTCCTCTTTAGTTGATTGATCTTGACTTTGACTTCGTACTTGTCTGATGTTCGATGACTTGTAGCATTTGCTGTGATAGAGGCGTTCTTTTGCCTGATTCTTGAGCCTCAGAGTGAGTTTTTGATATATTTTTATCCTCCTTAGCCCCGCTGAGCCAAATGACTTGTTTCATGTTACTTAAACCCTTATTATGAGCCCATGGCCTTCATTTCGATATTATTTCCAAGCCTAGCTTGGGGGAGCTTTTGTATGGGTTGAGTTTGAGATTGGTTTCATGGTTTGGTTTGGTTGTGGAGGAATTAAAAGTATATTTGCTGTGGTTTGAGTGTGAGAAAAAGAAAAGAAAAAGCAAAATTCGAGTTGCGTGAATGAAGTTCAGAAAAATGAAAGAAAAATGAAATAAAAGTTCAAAAGAATTCAAAGTCCTTCATACACGTACGTGCATAAAAAAAATTCGTTTCATTGCTTGAAAATTGGGTTTGTTGTGAGTTTTCATTGATTTATGAGAGTTGGGTTATTTTTCGTGGTTATATGGTGTTGTTGGGAGTTGTTTAGGCCATCTTAGGCCTTGTTTGAGTGATTCATGCTCCCCCTTTCTCGGTTTTTCCACCACATCTCCTAAAAATATCCCTACCCCTTACCTAAGCCCCATTACAACCCTATAAAGTCCTCTTGAGCTCGTGTCTGCATTGTTTATTGGATTGATTTTGAGTCAGTTTGTCAAAGTTAAAGAGTATGTCTGCTAATTGAGTCGACTTGACTAGGATGAGCGTCATTTAACCTTCTTAAACACATGAGAGTGTGAGTGGGAAGGGCAATTATGGTCGGGTTGGTAAGTGTTCGGGCATGTTCTTTGCCTGCCACAAAATAGAGAGGAGTGATACCTTTGTGAGAGCCCTTTCAGGATTTGTATGCCTTGTGGATGCTAAAATTTGATGAATTTCTTGGATGATTGGTGGTTGGATGGATTTGATTAGCTGAACTTGAATTTTGCCTGCCTGAACGATTCTTAGTCTTGAAAACGTTTTGAGCTTTGATTGTTTTTATCTATGGGGTGAGGCAATTTATTCCAAGTTCATGTTTTATTTGCTTGAGGACAAGCAAATGTTTAGCTTGGGGGAGTTTGATGTATCACATTTATATATAGTTTCTAGATGCATTTAGATTGCATTTAGAACTCCTTTTTGAGCATTTAGGTGCATAATGACATGAATTACACAAGTTGTGCTCTACTACTCCCCGTTTGTGTGTTTTGATGATTTTCAGGTTATTTTGATACAAAGTGATCATGAGTACCAAGGATGTAGCCTATTAATCATTGCAGATGAAGGTAGCTTGCACAAGGATCACAATGCATCCGTTTGGGACAATTTTGAGTTGGAATGAAGCAAAGAGTTAGTGAAAGAAGTGCCAAAACTGACATACCTTCACTATTTTCATTATAACTTTTGATAGAAAATTGATAATCAAGAAATTCCAATTGGGTTGGATTCTAGACTTCAGGATCTTTCCAATGATAGGACACACGCCCCGATCCGACTTCTGGTTTGAGAGATACGGCCTTCGCAAGTTGATTCAGAATTGCATTTTACGCACCCGATCGGGCGGGAATTGACCCGATCGGGCCTGAAGCACGGACAACTCTTTTCCGAAATTCTATCTTTTTTTTTAATTAGACTTTGGGGTATTATAAATACCTTTTCCTCATATTTTTAGAGACATCTTTTTCTCTAGTTTTATTTTCCATAGTCCTTAGCTTAGCTTTAATTTAGTTTAAACACGTTAGATTAGATTAAAGGTGATTGAACCTCGGATTCGATTTTAATAAAAGTTCTTGCTTTCCGTCAATTGGTATTCTTCTCTACTCTAATCTTTTTTTATTATTATTGATTGCTTAGTTTAATTATTTATTCGTTCATGATGCAATTATTAGGGTTTCATATTAGATTGTTTATTGTTGATTCAATTATGAGTGAGTAGTTTAATTTCTAGGGATTTAGAGAGAGAAGCCATGTTTATACCATGATTGTTTGAATTATTATTAGTTTCTAGGGTTTGATGAGATAGGTTATGGTGTGATTTGTTCTTATTGAGTAATTAACGTTATTGCGCAGTTTCATTGATTACTTGAGGTTAATAATCGTTTGCACAGATCCGTCTTACTTTTAGAGGCCTAGTACACATCAGTAATTCTGATTATGTTTGTGAACATGCTGCATATGTTGAATTATGGACGTTGAGACTTAACCATAGCTTGACATTGTTCTAATCTATCGATTCTTGGCCTAGGTTCTGATAGTTGTTTGATCCTTTGATTGGTATAAGCATGGTGGACCGAACTAATTCCCTACACCTTTATTTCATAGAGTAAAATTCCATTTTATATTGTTTTCTAGTAGTTAATTATTAGTTCAGCTGTTTCTATCTGATCTTGTCTGAAGTAGCTTTTTAGCTGAATATTAACTTAGAATTCCGTCTCTCTGTGGATTCCACCCTGCTTCCCTTTACTACCATTGTTAGAGATTTGTAGGAATTATCTTTGAATAGGTGATACGACTTTAGCCTATCAAATTTTGGCGCCGTTGCCGGGGGGACGGCTAGTTTTCTAAGTTTTTATTTGGTTATTTGGTCTACTTCTCTGTGCCTCATTAGAACTTCATTGTTCCAATTGAGGTACGTTTTACTGCTTCTTTTTGTTTCTTTTGTATGCCAGGTCTCAAAGAAACGGATTCCCCATCCCAGCGGATCCCAATCTTACAAGGATTAGGCAGATTCGAAAGAAAATTCGGAGAGAAAAGCAGTATGTTCAGCTAAACACCTCTGAATCAGACACTTTAAGTTCAGCTATGGCCAAATCATTGAAGTCATATGGGGTGCCTAATCCTGACGGCATCCCTACTGGTCCGCCAATGCCCACCATTAAGAGCGAGAATATTTGGAGAAGGAAAATGTTTGATGAGGGTGACACTCACTGCCAAGCCCCTCCAATCTGAGATATGGAGGTATTATGGTCGTGCGGGACCTTTATAAACTACCGCTGTGCGAGAGGCAACTCGTAATTTCCACTTATTATTTTTTTATATTTATTTCTCTTATTTTTTTAGTGACAGAGAGTGAGAGTACTAACGTTGTTTTTCCTCTTAGCATCGTCCTTTGTTACCTTTTGGCATTGAGGACACTGCCAAGTTTAGCTTGGGGGAGGATTTCTGTTTGTATTCTCTATCTCTTTTACTGCATTCTAGGATAGATTTATTGCTTTCGGAAAATACTGAAAAAATTTAAAAAAAATATGGTTCCCATGACTGGTTTAGTTGCCTCCCTGTGCCCCTTGTTGTGCTTTTATTGAATATGATTTGACTCTGTTTTCTGGATAGCTGGGCATTTGTGATCTTGAGGCTATGATTTGATGTTTGATTGCTATAATTTCGAGCAAGTTTTGATTATATTACACTACATTGTGCTGCATGCCTGAATTGGTTAGACTGTGAGGCCTCTTTGTAGCCTATTGGATTCATATTATTATCCAGTCTGTTTTTGTGTGTTAGTTCCTCTTTAGTTGATTGATCTTGACTTTGACTTCGTACTTGTCTGATGTTCGATGACTTGTAGCATTTGCTGTGATAGAGGCGTTCTTTTGCCTGATTCTTGAGCCTCAGAGTGAGTTTTTGATATATTTTTATCCTCCTTAGCCCCGCTGAGCCAAATGACTTGTTTCATGTTACTTAAACCCTTATTATGAGCCCATGGCCTTCATTTCGATATTATTTCCAAGCCTAGCTTGGGGGGAGCTTTTGTATGGGTTGAGTTTGAGATTGGTTTCATGGTTTGGTTTGGTTGTGGAGGAATTAAAAGTATATTTGCTGTGGTTTGAGTGTGAGAAAAGAAAAGAAAAAGCAAAATTCGAGTTGCGTGAATGAAGTTCAGAAAAATGAAAGAAAAATGAAATAAAAGTTCAAAAGAATTCAAAGTCCTTCATACACGTACGTGCATAAAAAAAATTCGTTTCATTGCTTGAAAATTGGGTTTGTTGTGAGTTTTCATTGATTTATGAGAGTTGGGTTATTTTTCGTGGTTATATGGTGTTGTTGGGAGTTGTTTAGGCCATCTTAGGCCTCGTTTGAGTGATTCATGCTCCCCCTTTCTCGGTTTTTCCACCACATCTCCTAAAAATATCCCTACCCCTTACCTAAGCCCCATTACAACCCTATAAAGTCCTCTTGAGCTCGTGTCTGCATTGTTTATTGGATTGATTTTGAGTCAGTTTGTCAAAGTTAAAGAGTATGTCTGCTAATTGAGTCGACTTGACTAGGATGAGCGTCATTTAACCTTCTTAAACACATGAGAGTGTGAGTGGGAAGGGCAATTATGGTCGGGTTGGTAAGTGTTCGGGCATGTTCTTTGCCTGCCACAAAATAGAGAGGAGTGATACCTTTGTGAGAGCCCTTTCAGGATTTGTATGCCTTGTGGATGCTAAAATTTGATGAATTTCTTGGATGATTGGTGGTTGGATGGATTTGATTAGCTGAACTTGAATTTTGCCTGCCTGAACGATTCTTAGTCTTGAAAACGTTTTGAGCTTTGATTGTTTTTATCTATGGGGTGAGGCAATTTATTCCAAGTTCATGTTTTATTTGCTTGAGGACAAGCAAATGTTTAGCTTGGGGGAGTTTGATGTATCACATTTATATATAGTTTCTAGATGCATTTAGATTGCATTTAGAACTCCTTTTTGAGCATTTAGGTGCATAATGACATGAATTACACAAGTTGTGCTCTACTACTCCCCGTTTGTGTGTTTTGATGATTTTCAGGTTATTTTGATACAAAGTGATCATGAGTACCAAGGATGTAGCCTATTAATCATTGCAGATGAAGGTAGCTTGCACAAGGATCACAATGCATCCGTTTGGGACAATTTTGAGTTGGAATGAAGCAAAAAGTTAGTGAAAGAAGTGCCAAAACTGACATACCTTCACTATTTTCATTATAAATTTTGATAGAAAATTGATAATCAAGAAATTCCAATTGGGTTGGATTCTAGACTTCAAGATCTTTCCAATGATAGGTCACACTCCCCGATCGGACTTCTTGTTTGAGAGATACGGCCTTCGTAAGTTGACGCAGAATTGCAGTTTACGCACCCGATCGGGCTGGAATTGACCCGATCGGGCCTGAAGCACGAACAACTCTTTTCCGAAATTCTATCTTTTTTTTTTAATTAGACTTTGGGGTATTATAAATACCTTTTCCTCATATTTTTAGAGACATCTTTTTCTCTAGTTTTATTTTCCATAGTCCTTAGCTTAGCTTTAATTTAGTTTAAACACGTTAGATTAGATTAAAGGTGATTGAACCTCGGATTCGATTTTAATAAAAGTTCTTGCTTTCCGTCAATTGGTATTCTTCTCTACTCTAATCTTTTTTTTTTATTCTTGATTGCTTAGTTTAATTATTTATTCGTTCATGATGCAATTATTAGGGTTTCATATTAGATTGTTTATTGTTGATTCAATTATGAGTGAGTAGTTTAATTTCTAGGGATTTAGAGAGAGAAGCCATGTTTATACCATGATTGTTTGAATTATTTTTAGTTTTTAGGGTTTGATGAGATAGGTTATGGTGTGATTTGTTCTTATTGAGTAATTAACGTTATTGCGCAGTTTCATTGATTACTTGAGGTTAATAATCGTTTGCACAGATCCGTCTTACTTTTAGAGGCCTAGTACACATCAGTAATTCTGATTATGTTTGTGAACATGCTGCATATGTTGAAATATGGACGTTGAGACTTAACCATAGCTTGACATTGTTCTAATCTATCGATTCTTGGCCTAGGTTCTGATAGTTGTTTGATCCTTTGATTGGTATAAGCATGGTGGACCGAACTAATTCCCTAGACCTTTATTTCATAGAGTAAAATTCCATTTTATATTGTTTTTCTAATAGTTAATTATTAGTTCAGCTGTTTCTATCTGATCTTGTCTGAAGTAGCTTTTTAGCTGAATATTAACTTAGAATTCCGTCTCTCTGTGGATTCCACCCTGCTTCCCTTTACTACCATTGTTAGAGGTTTGTAGGAATTATCTTTGAATAGGTGATACGACTTTAGCCTATCAGTAAGGCACAAGTATTTTTTTCCATTATCCACCATTGTTTCCAAGAGATAGCCATTTTGGCGCACGTCTCGAAAGCTTATAAGATTTCTTCGAGATTTGCTTGAGTATAAGGCACCGTTAATAATTAATTTTATCTTGTTTGAAAGTATTATGCAAGCCTTTTCGGAACCTTCTATTAATTTGGTTGTTCCAGATATGGTATTAACATTACCTTGGAGCATTGTCTCTTCTGTAAAAATACTCTTCGTTTGTTAGTATGGTTTGTGTTGTTCCACTATCCAAGAGGCATCTATCTATCTACATATATAAGCGTAAGCAAGGGTTGCAATCTGCCACGTGTCAATCTCCCTTATTTTCAAAGATATTCTCATTAAAAATGCAAATTGTCGATGAGAAGTTTCGAACCCACGACCTCGAGTATGGAAGATAATTGCTCTAACCATTGTGTCACTACGTTATTGTTGCTTCTTTTATCAATACTTATAATGATATTAGATGTTTCAAATGAATAACAATAAGTTACAATATTTTAATTGCTTCTATGAATAAAACTACTAAGTTATAACTTTTTACTAACATCCTTCAACACCAAATTTTAGTTGTCAATTACTAAAGTATAATTCATATAAACCCCAGAGTATCGCCTGGGCATAAATACTAGTTGGTATTCATATCCATGCGGATCCATATCTTCAAGATTAATATAAAAAAGAATTATTTTAGGAAAAGAAACACTTATATTATTAATGAAAAATAAAAATGCATAATAATTCAAGGAAGTAAAGTGCCTAAAAGTAAAAACAAGATAACATAGTGGTACAAGCATGAGATTAACTGTTGCTACATCCTCCTAATATACAGTCATTTCCAGTGTCTGCTTCATCCATGTAGAAGTCAGAGACATCAAGACTAGGCATGGCGGCATTTGCTTCATTTATGAAGTTTACTTCTGCATTATTTCTTTTATTTTTTATGGAAGCTTGGTAGAGATCTATCAGATGCTTGGCTGTACGGCATGTATGCCACCAATGCCCCGTCATACAACAATTATAACAAGTGTCCTTCCCCTTTTGATAATTCTTGTGGTTGCTTTTTTGTTGGCCCTGATCTGTGTTTTTGAACTTGTTATTTCTAGGGAAATATTGGCCCCTACCACGTCCTCTTCCTCGACCGCGGAAATTATCATGTCCTCTACCACGACCAATGTAATTTCCACGTCCCCCCTGTGTGCAAAATTTGCTTCAGGGTGATCATCTTTTTCTATTGCATTTGCTTCATGGGAGGGCAAAGTCCCAGTAGGTCTAAGATTATGATTCGTTAACAAGAGATCATTATTTTGTTCTGCCACAAGTAGTACTGAGATTAACTCAGAATACTTTTTAAAACCTCTTTCTCGATATTGTTGTTGCAATATTATATTTGTGGCATGAAAAGTTAATAGCGTTTTTTCTATCATTTTCTCTTTCGTGATAGGATGATCACAATATTTCAACTTTGATACAAATCTAAACAAGGTTGAATTATAATCACTAATAGATTTAAAATCTTGGAACCTCAGATTTGTCCAATCAAAGCTTGCTTTAGAGAGAAGCACATGTTTGTGATGTCCGTACCTTCTATGTAGGTTATCCCATAGTTCTTTGGGATCATATACTAAAAGATATTCATTTTTCGGACTTTCATGTAAGTGGATGCCTTAGAAAGACTAAGGCTTTTGCTTTTTTCTTGCTCAGTTGCCTTTTTAGCTTTACTTGCTCCATCTTTTTAAGCGCCATCAGTTGTTTTTTTTTTACTTGTTCCGTCTTTGTCAGTGTCACCGGTACTTTCTTTAATAGTATGATCCAACCCCTGAGCTTTTAAATTGATTTGGGAATCTAAACCCCAATCCAAAAAATTTTGCCCAGAAAGGTTTAATATCTCAAATTGTCATTTCATTATGTCTCCCATTGTAACTACAACCAATTAGATAACAATTTAAGTTTAGTCAATGATAATAAATCATACATATTATCTCCCCCTAATATATTATCATGATAAGAAAAGAGAAAAAAATAATCCAAAAGATGCAAATAATGACAATGATAATTAACTTAGATATTAGGCTAAATTGTATCTTACCATCTTTTACTTACCAGTTTTTGTAAATTACCATCTTTTACTTTTTTTTTTTTAAATTACCACCTTTTACTCCCCTTTTTTTTATTTTCCCACCATTTAACATATTCTGTCAAAGAAACGTTAGTGTGGGCCCCATTTAATCATAAATCCCCAAATATAGTGAATTACATCATTCACTTTCTTCTCTTCAATCTGTATTCAATCTCCCTTCAATCTCCCTTCAAATTTTTACCACCTTTTACTCTCTCCTCTGTCTTTTCTGGTGAATCTTTCACAGCAAATCATTAGGCCACAAAGAACTTTCATTGTCGAAGAACAAGGACGAAAATCTCCTTGTTTTGGGATATGTTCTGGGCTAATCGAAGGGCAATACAGGAAAACACTTACAAATGAATTGATAAGGGATAATTAAGGTACACAAACAATAACCCTAATCCAATCAATCAATCAATTGATGCTCAGAAAAAACCCCAATTCAATTGATGCTCCAAAAACAACCCTAATTCAATTGAACATTCATGTAACCTATTATAATTGACCCAGACATCAACCTTAATTCAATTATAGTAAAAAAAACCCCAATTTAATCGAACAACAGTCACAATTTGCACAAACATTACCAATTTTAACTAACAATTCCCAAAAACCCCAAATTTTCGACACTCTATAAACCCTAATTTTTTTATACTCCAATGTTCAACATTTGCACTTACCTTTTTCAAATACTTCTGAAATCTTCAATGTGTCCTGCTAATTCTTGGTTTCCAGTTACACAATCAACTCTTACAAAACTCAATTCATCAGGTTGATTTATGGTCTTCAAATCAAAATGTTGGTTATAAATAAATAAGGGAATTCTAACAAGTAGTTAAGTGGGAAATGAATGGGGCCCACACTAACGTTTCTTTGATAGAAAATGTTAAACGGTGGGAAAATAAAAAAAAGGGGAGTAAAAGGTGGTAATTTTAAAAAAAAAAGTAAAAGGTGGTAATTTACAATAACTGGTAAGTAAAAGGTGGTAAGATACAATTTTTCCTAGATATTATTTTAAAAAAACAAAGTTATAATAATACATATAATACATCCTAAGGGTACAAAATGCACTTTCATACAGACAAAATTATACATAGGAAAAAAAGTGCATTTATGTCTTCTTGCTGGGAGTTCACGGGTCGAACTTGTGTAGTAAAATAAATATAATCATGGCCATTAATAGAGCTACTAATGCCATTATTATAACTAAATATAATTGTAGCATTCGAATATCTTCTTTGAAAGAGGACACCGAAGGATCAACCAATGTTGAAAAAAAGGAGGTAGAAGAAGAGAGTAAATGAATGGAGAAGATAAGAAATGGATGGTGAAGGGAAAAAGGCAGTCATTCGCCCTTTTTATAGAACGGGATGTTGATTTCTCCCTATAACTTCATACTGTTTACTGTTAGATAATAACAGTGGAACGATAATATAATGATGATGATTATGGAGAAACTAGGACACGTGATTTAAAATATAACATGAGATAATACTAGTAAAATGTTATTTTGTATGAGTATGTAAAAAATAAACTAAATACAAAAGTTAATCATAAAGAAACAAAGCTAAAATGAACAAGAACTAAAAAAAGTAACTTAGTAAAGGTGTCATAAAGTCATCAATGCAAAAGGAAAGGTAGTGTATGGTTTTTTGGTCAAAGTACGTAGGAAGCATGAAAACATGGAGGAAAATAAGGGGAAAAAAAGAGAGTTAGTACATAGTAATAAGGTGACAAAAGAACCAGATAGTGAGTTCAAGTACAAGTCCTTTTGGTAAGATTTTTGTCCAAAGAAAAAGTGATATGTCCATTCCAACAGGTAGAATTTGCAGTCCATTTGGTGGTTTACTACTGATGTGATGAATGTTATCAGTTTGCGGTTAACCATCTCATCATGGTAAGGTAACCAGTTTTACAATTGATAGAGGTTCATTGAATGGATAAAGTGAGTAAATCTCACTTTTATTAATTTTTTCCATGGGGAAACAAAGTGAGTTATCAGTTTCATCTTGAAATTCTGGTATAGAAGATTCGAAATTTCGGCAACTGTAAAGCATACTCTTCAAAATAAAATTAATTAAAGAAATGCAAATAAATTTTAAGTTGTGGATTTTTACCTTGAAAGTTTTTTGTGTTGATAACGTGTTAAGAGTTAGTAGTCAAGAGATGAAGGACAGAAGAAGAAGTAGAGAGGAGAAGATAATGAATTGAAGAAGCAATTCATGGGGCAACTTTCACGGTTTGTGAAAGCCCCATATTTATAGCCAAATTTAGTATGCATAACACTATGCAAGTACAATACATTATTCATCACAACTATTTTCAACACAAAGCATATTTTAGTAATTTCTATACCTCACACACTGTGCTTAAGTTCTGAATTACATTTCCAATTCGCCTTATGTTGAGTTATTATTTAGTATTCGATTTATAAGCATATTGGATGAATTTCTAAAAGTTTTAGCAATGAGTTGTTCATTGTGATTTTGTTATATCTATATGAATAAGTAATTGAAGCAGAAGGTCTTCCACCTAAGATTCGCCGCCCAACGCGGTTTAGATCTGAATTCCGACCAACGCGGTGCATCTACCACTCCCTCATCACTGCCGACCGACCTCTTGTCTAGCTTCTTCAAGAAGCTTTGTTCAGCTTCCTTTGGAAGTTTGCCTCTTTTTTTAGTTTTTATTTCCTTTTTATGTTTTGTTTTTAGTTTCTTATTTTTTCCTCTGTTTTTCCTTTTAATTTCAATGTAATTTAGTTAAATTAAGGACTTTAGTCAATCCCTGAGATAGGGAGATCTCAGTCTTCATCCTTGTACCTGTTTTTAAAAAAAAAGTAATTGACGTCGTTTTGCTCAATGGAGAATAACAAGTATATTGGATGAATTTTTGTAAATTTTGTCATCTTTATCTAATAGGTTGATTTGGTTGCCGAAATTTGATGATTTCCTTTAATCTTTAAACTATATGGTGTTATTTAATGATTTCCTTTATTTTTGATAATTTGGTATATATGTTTTTGGGAAGAATTTATGGGTCATGAAAACTTTAAGGGCACCAAGTAGTACTTGCTAATTGGTCTAGTGGTAAAGAGAGTATCATTCTAATTTCAACGTTGGGGGTTTAATCCCCAACAGGGGCACTATGAGGGTAGGGATTTCCCCTCACCCTTCAACCTACTCACAAGTGCATGCCCCATTAGGACCCGACCGGGGTGCGGGCCACTTCTTCTTACAAAAATAAAAATGAAAACCTTAAGGGCATACTGAAGATTAGTTGAGGAATTTCATTGATGATAATTATAATTATTTATAAATGTATTGTTTGAGTATGAGTTATCGAAGGACGATGTCCCAAACGGGGAGGATGCGTTCCGGGGGGTTGCGAAGTAGTGAGCTGGATACTATCAGGAACCAGCTTTACCTTGGTTATGTTGTCGTTCGAGGGTTCGAGAAATACTAAGTTGGATACTTGGGAGTTTGGCCAGTCTTAGAATGGGTGGTACGGATCCTAAGCCGTTCGGGAGGTTGCATACTCGATATTACCAGAGGAACTGGGTTGCATACTAATTAACATTTGTTTTCACTCAAACTATAAAATCTATCACTTTTATAACTAAATAAGTAGTCCTTTATTATTGATTTTATTGTTAAAATTCTCCAATATTGAGCATATTCTGTTTGGTTGTATGTATAGATCTGATTATTAAAGTTACTTGACTTCTATATGAATCCCCATTCGACTGGGAGAAACTGCTAGTTGCACCCCATCTGATTTGTGAAATGTTGTTTAAACATTAGCTTTGCAGGTAATGACGATGAATATGCTTATTACTATTGGGACCGTGAATTGAGATTTGGAAAGTGTGCAAGAGAGTGGTGTTAGTTTTAGTCGACGAACACTATGAGAATTACACTAGGTCCTATAGTCTCGTATGCATTAGATGTGTACGTTTTTTTTTTATGTTTTGTGATAATTTGGTCTCATTGTATAATGTGGATAATGTTTTGTTTTGCGATACTAGGTGATGTGGAAACGCCTAGCTAATTTTTTTCTTTTGGATTTAATTAAATTTGGGATTTTATTTACGCTTTCTTAGTTTAAATATTTTAGCCTTATAGTGACACTTCGTCTCAGTAATAATTCCGCTATCACTGTTATTTTTATTTCATATAACAATTCTATCATATAGTATTGTCAAAGGGTAGAGTGTTACAAAATGTATCCCGTATACTTGTAATTATATATCCATAATTTAAATTTAGAATTAAAATTAGATTTCCATGTTAAAGTTTCTTATGAATTAAATACTTAAGCAGATCAAGCGAAATTACTCATTTAATTAAAAGGTCGGGCTAGAATAAAGGTTATCTGGTTAGTGACTCATTTATGAATAAGACGTGAATAATTTAAGCAAAAATTAAATTTCCAATCCTTTTTCATGAAATAGAAGTCCAAGATATGATCCTTTTTCATTTCCTTATTTTCCAGTAATATTATTTTTCTTACAAAAAGCATTTGACCCCATTCGTTGTCTCTCTTGATACACCATTCTCAAAAATAATCACTATCTTACTTTTCGTTTTAAAATGAAAGTTTAGGCTCACACCAACCTTCTCCTTAAAGTTTGTGTGCAAAAGAAATGAGAAATCATTTGGGGGACAGAGAGATTAGTTGGCGGACAAGTGAAGAGGTAAAGTAGCAATAGCAATTAAAATACCAAAATGATAGAACATGAAAACTTAATGTCTAAATAAGAACATGAACACTTAATGTCTAAATAAGTAAGGGGGTGCTTGTTTATTGGTGGGAATGGTAGTATAAATCCTTAGATTTATATTTCTTTATATGTTTAATGGAAGTGGGATAAATTTGAGGAGTTTTCCCATCAAAATAAGAAATGAGAGGGGGCATGTCTTATGGGTGAGATTTAAAATAGAGGGAAAAAAGATTTAATTGCCAATAATGAAGAGGAAGGGAAGGGGAAATAGAAGGGAATTTTAAGTAATTTTAAATTTATGTCCTCTCTAATTTTTACTACTACCTCCGTTTTTATAATATGTACATTTGCTTTGGCGCGCGGACCAAGGAGTTAATAGGTATATCATACACACGCTAGTACCATGCTCTTCGTGCGCTCAAGTGAAATGCAAGACCTAGCAAACAAAACGCAGCCCCAACAAAACAGACAGAGCACGGAAAAAACCTTCAGTTCAGTTGCAATGAACCTTGATTTGTAATTAACTTTCATTTCATTTGTAATGAATACGGAAAAACGCCCCTTTTTTTTAACGAACCTTCAGTTCATTCCTAATGAACACGGAAAAAGCTCCACTCTCTCTCCTCTGTTAATTTTATTTTTTGAAAATTACCAAACTCTTTTACCTTCCCAAAAACCCTCAGTCAGTTTTAATTCTCTCCCCACTCAAAATTCATTTTCTCTCTCCTCCTTCCATTCTCTCTCTCTCTCTCTCTCTAAAAGCTCCTCACCTTCATCCCATTTTCTTCTCACCTTTTTTTCCTCACCTTCAAGCCATTTTTTCCTCCTCAATTCACCATTTTTTCGGCATTTCACCTCATAAAAACGTCATTTTTGTTGCATTTTTGCTTCCATTTTTTATTTTTAATATTTTTTGTTAAATTAAGTGTTGATTTATGTTTATTTTCTTGGAAAATACAAAATGAGGGGATGAAGAAGATTCACCATTGGTAAAGATGATGGAGAAGTCAAGACACATGCAATTGAAAGAGATGAAGACTCCAAGTAAGTTTTTAAATAAAAATTATTGTTTTTTTGTTCATTTATAAATATTTTTTGGATGATCTGAGTTCATTTTTAGGATGAACCTTTTAAATTTTATTTTGGATGAACCTTTTAGTTTTTTACGATGAACCTATCTGTTTTACGATAAAACTCTGTCTGTTTTAGGATGAACCTATATTAGTTTTTTGAAAATAAAACTTTCATTTTTAGGTAATTTTATAGATATTATTCATTGTTTTTGTATATATTGTTCATTGTTCATTGTTCATTGTTCATTATGTTAATTATTGGTTCATTGTTCATTGTGTTAATTTTTGGTTCATTGTCCATTGTGTTAATGTTTGTTTCATTGCTCATTGTTAGTTTTTTGGTTCATTGTTCATTGTGTTAATTTTTGGTTCATTTCATTTTTTTGGTAATTTTTGTCTACTTTCTTGGAAAATAAATTTTTTTGTTAATTTTCTTTCGGATGAACCTCTTTCATTATTGTCGCTTTTTTGGTATTTTGTTGGTAATTTGGGCATTTTGTTTTTTTTGAAGGATAAAATTGGAAATTTTTTGAAAATTTTGAACCTTTGATAGTTTGTTTTGGTAATTTTTTTTTAGAATTGATGAACCTTTTTTTATTTTTAAAGATGAACATTATGTTTTCTAGGACGAACCTCTTTCAGTTTGTTTGCTTTTAAAAAAAATCGAACTAAAATTACTTTTTTCGATGAACCTTCTTGTTTTTAGGATGAACCTTATTTTTTTCGGATGAACCTCTTTCTCTTTTTTTGGCTTTGCTTAAGAACCATATTTTTTTTGGTAATTTTGGTAATTTTTTTAGAAGAAATAAAGGTCATTTTTTGGTCAATTTTTTGGCAACCTTTGACCTTTTTGTTTTGGTAATTTTTTAGAATTTATTTTGAAAAATTGATGAACCTTTTAGTTTTTTTGAATTAACCTTTTAGTTTTTTGGGATTAACCAGTATCTGTTTTAGGCTGAACCTATTTTAGTTCTTGGATGAACTTATGTTAGTTATTTGGTAATTCATTAATTTTTTTAGCATGAACCTATGGCAGTTTTTTCGACGAACCTTCTAATTGGTCTGTTTTTAATGAACCTCTGTCATTGTTTATTATTTTTACTAATTTTTGTCATGTTAAACTATGTATTTTTAAGAAATTCATACATAATGTTTATTTTCTTGAAAAATAGGAAACATAATGAAGAAGAAGCGTCATTGGTGATGATGAAGAAGAAGAGAAACAAAATGATGAAGAAGACATGTCATTCTTTAAAAATAGGAAATTAAGTATTTTTATGTAATTCATTAATTTATGGTTATTCATTGATTCATTAATTTTTTTAATTAATTTTTTATGTCATTTTTTATGTAATAATTATTTTTTCATAAACTTTTTTTATGTAATGCTCAATCCCTTCTTTTAAAAACAGATATGATCATTGAACTATTGTTCATTGTTTTATTATCATATGTTCATTTTATATCCTAACTTGTTTGTTTACCTAAAACAAGATGTTCACTAAATTTACCTAAAACAGAGAGAATATTTTTGGGCAAATGATTTCAAAATGTATTTAACCATACGTCCATTCATTGCCATAACACAGTTCATTTTGGGCCAACTAGTTGTTCATTCAAAGTTATCTTATATCCCTTGTTTATATTGTACAATGAACATTTGATGTAATTAAGGAACAACTTGAAAAACGATAATGACCGTTAGTATTATGTTTAAGAAAAATATGTCTACGTTAATTAGGAACAATTTTTTTATAACATTGATTTTACAATGAACTTGAAAAACCATAATAAACCTTCAGTTCATTTGCAATGAACATCTTCAATATACCCGTGATAAATATCGGGATTATGTTTAAAAAGACATGTTCAAATGAAATGAAACTAATACTTTTTTAAAGTTAATTACTATGAACATTGGTTATCAACAAATGAACATCTTGTTCAAACAAATGAACATTAGGATTGTGTAAAAAAAAAATTGTTCTAACAAATTGAAACTAACACTTGTTAGAAAATAAGTTGATTTTACAATGAACATTATATATCACTAAATGAACATCTACAATAAACAAAATGAAGGTACTTAATTGTAAGTAACTTTTTCATTGAAAATTTAGTTGATTTTACAATGAACATTTTATATGAATAAATGAATATATTGAACATTCAAAATGAACAATTTTTTAAGGAGAAAATAGATGCCTGAAAAAAGAAGCGGGAAATTTTTTGGGTAAATGAATTCAAAAATTTTAATAATGGAGGAGAGAAAAAAAATCTGGGCTCATCTATCATTGTTCATTGTATATAAAATGATGTTCATTGATTAAGATTACATAGGAAAAAAAATCCTCCAGTTCTTCGATGTTCATTGCAAATGAACTAAAGGTTCATTACGTTGAGCGCACCATGCTCATCATGGTATCGTGTATATAATGGAGTTTGCGATTAAATGCAAAAGTAAGAAAGAAGGATAGTAAAAGTAAGGAGAAAGTGAAAAAGGTAGAGAGATAGAAAGAAAAAGTAGGAGAGAAGTGTAATATATGTCAAAACACGATCGATTGATATATTATTATTTATATTAATTTAATATCCTTACATTTAGCTCGGGGTGAGCAGAAAAGTTGGGTACCCGGTTCCAGAATCGGAACCAAACTGGAACTGGAACTGGAAATGTCGGGACTGGGTCTGGGTATCAAATATTAGGAACCGGTTGAAAGTGGGTCCAATTTCGGGTAGTGAAATTATAGACCCAGTACCCACTAGGTACCCGGTTCAACCGTTTTCAAGACCGATTTTTTGGACATGAATGCATATGTAATGTATGCTTAAGAATTGAAGGTTTTTAAGACTAACTTGTCAATAGAAGTATCAAATGTATGATGCTTATATTTAGCTAAACAAGAAAAATATAATTTTTGAATGCAATTGAGTAGTGGGTACCCGGTTTTGGAATCGCCGAAATAGACCAAATAATAATCACTTTTGTGAGACTGGGTACCCGGTCAAGGAACCGGTCCCGGTTGGTTCCAGTGCTAATTCCAAAAATTGAGGAACCAGTCAAACCGGTTTCTGTTCTAGTTCCAGATTCTAGGTACCCGGTTCGACCGTATCGGTACCAGTTCCGAGCAATATGACCGGGTACCCGGTTGTGTTCTCCCCTACATTTAGCTACCTTATCTAAGGAAGATTTGTGGGCGTTTTAGCCCTCCGATTTATTACCGTTAATCACGTGAGTATCACTTACTAGTAACTATTCCCTCCATCCCGCCGTCAAAACTATTCAAAAAAAATCCAAAAAGCCATAAAGTAAAAGAAAAGGATCCATTCGTCCATGTCTCCCCAACGGCTACTCCTAAACCTATGATCTTTCTCTATAACATAACCCCCCAAAATACTACCCTTCAATCTTTAATCTTTTTAGGACACCAACCAAACAATTCTCACAAATTCATTTCTGTCAATTCATACATACAATGGAATCAATCACAACCCCAAAATCCCACAAATCAGAGCCACCCAACCCAAGAAAATCAGCTTCAAGACTTGCTTTAATGGTGAATACCCCAGATTTTGGTAGTGATACAGACAATCAAATACCCCATTTTTCAGTAGAATATGCTCCTTCACCTTCTCCTCCTAAACGTCGAAAAAACCCATCTTCAACAACCCCTTCAAAACTCTCAATTACTAACCCAAAAAACTTCCTCCCTCTTCATGAACACTTGCTTCTTTCCCCTTCTCCTGTTAGAAAGTCCAGGACTCGTCTCTCTGATCGCCTCGATGCCGCCGATAATGATGCTCCTGATCACAGACGAAGGTGCAAGCTTAGGACTAGCTCTAATGGTTTACCTTCTTGTTTTTCGCCTCGAAATCTTAGGAGATCAAGGAGGAGGTTTGAACAAGAAGAAAAGGAAAGTGTTCATGTAGAGGATGTAGTCAAGCCTAGAAAAAGAAGAAATAGTGGCAAGTCTAAGAAAGAAAAGCTTACTTCTGCTCCCTCTCCTACTCTCTCAAGTAATTAACTTTATCAGTTCAGCTTTTACAAGATTTGTTTTTTAGTTTTGAAATCTGATTTTATTAATTCTAATGCATTTTTTCTGAATTGGGCATGTGATTATAGAAGGTAATGATGGAGAAGAAAGTACATTGGATCATATTTGTCATCTGATTTGGGAATTGATTATGTGGAGAGATGTTGCTAAGTCAAGTCTTTGGTTTGGTTTTGGGTGTGTTTGTTTCTTATCTTCTTGCTTTACAAAGGGATTACACTTTAGGTAACAAAACAATCAATTCATACTGTTAATATGTTTTTAAATTGTTTATGTGTTGGGTATAATCTAATATGTACTCTACATGTGTGTTTTAAGCCTTTTCTCGTCGATATCCCAACTCGGTCTACTGTTTTTAGCAGCATCATTCATTGCAAACTCATTTCATCAAAGGTGAAATTCTGTAATTCTACTCTTGAAATCGCGCTGAGGAGATACTTCTTCCATTTTACTTATCTAACTTTGTGTTCTATCTGTAGAGACAATGTACCAAGAAACATGGAAGTGAGCTTGAAAGAGGATGACATATTGAGAGTTATTAGAGTGATTTTACCAGCTCTAAACCTTGTAATTTCAAAAACAAGAAAGCTTTTCTCTGGAGAGCCATCCATGACCCTGAAAGTAATTATAAATACTTGTTATTGATGAACTATCCAATTATTTGTAAATTGTTCACTTGTAATTTGAGAAGCTTCTATCTCTTGGTTATACAGGTAGCTTTATTTCTGTTGGTTGGTGCTGAGTATGGTCACCTTTTGACCCTGTGGAGACTTTCTGCAATTGGTATTAACATATTCAACTTTAATGCTTTTTATTAATATAATATACACTTGTATTATTTAGATATTTAGTTGGTTTGTTTACAAAATTGCAGGATTTTTTACCAGCTTTACTGCCCCAAAACTATACTCCTCATATTCTGCACAAATAGATAGCAAAGGTACTTGATAAATAACATTGGCCTCATGATAAATCTTAAAGTTGTAACAATTAGTTTAGCATTGATGAAATTGTTTTGGATTTGCTAGCCGAGCAATTCAAGTCAAGGGTGTTGGCAGCGTGGCAAGCGTGTTACCACAAGAAGATTGTAGCTGCATCAGCAGCTACCGCCTTTTGGAATATGTCTAGTCTCAAAACCCGAATCTTTGCAGGTGAAGTTTTATCCTTTTTTACCATACATATCCTGTTTCTTACACAAAGTAACCTCAAATTCAAATTTACTTGGTTGACACAATAATTTGGAATTGTTCTCCCTAAACAACCTGCACCTTGCAGAAATATTTTACTCAATACTTAAAGTTTACTCACTGATTATACATGTTCTATTGATCAATTCGAAAATCTAGTTATCAGCTACAATAAGATGTGATATCAAATTAGATTGCCTAGAGTGATATCTTCTGAGTCTGTAAACAAGCTACATCCTTTAGAAAGCTTTCACTTACTGTGGTCCTTCATTGATTGCCTAGAGTAATATAACTAATTTGTTGAGTTTGTTCTCTGTAAACAACCTGCTTACTCTCGAAATAATTATGGTCTTACTGATTTCCCATGGTTAGCCAACCAATTACACATTAGAGGCACGATGTTTTTAATCGATCACAGTTCTTCACTACCAATTTAGTAATGTGACACTTTTTTAGGACATCCTAAAAACTATAGGCGACTATAATTTCCAGTGGTAGGGAGTATAAGGTCCAATAAGTAGAACACTGAACTCATCTGAATGCTAAAACTTAACAAATTTTCTTAACAAAATTCACTATAATGATTTCTTAAACTGCAATGATGAATCAAATGCTGTTAACAACTATGATGGCAGTTGCTTAATTTCAAGCTGTCCGCACAGCTCAATTTTTATTTTTTTGTTATGATGCAGCATTCATCACCTTAGTGATACTGCGATACTGTCGACAACTGTCTGAAAACAAATTGGAAGAAGAACCTGCACTAAAAGAAGCAGACCCACAGCCACAAACAGAAGCTGCAGTACTAGAACAAGAAATGGAGCCAGAAACAGCACTGGTTGTGGCTGATGGGAAAACTGTCAATAACTAGCTCTCGCGTGAAACTCACTTCAGAAATCAAGCAAGCACACATCAATGTTATTAATTTGAAAGTGACTGCAGATCTATATGAATAAGAAGATTATTTTCTCTTCCACATTTTCCTGTACAAATGTAACATTTACATATTTCTCGCTCTACTATAATATAGAATATGTTAATTCTCTTTTCATATATTCACTTCATCCATTGGCAAATTTTTATCTTCTTTATAAGAATGCGCAAGAAACATTAAGTCTTCAATTTCAGGATTGAACACTCCACCAGAAGCAAACTCTTGAATTTGTCCATTGATTTCAATGGAACTACATCCTTTCTCCTTTGGAATTTGCTTCTCCTTCATCAAAACTCGCTGTTTGATGGCATTCTCAAACTGGCCGGAGGCTGCATAAACATTAGACACGAGTATATACGCCGAACTTTCATTGGAGTCAATCTCACTGACCCGTTTTCCAACCCGAACTGCCATCTCAATATTTCCATGAATCCTACAAGAAGAAAGCAATGATCCCCATATTATAGCGTCTGCCTCCATTGGCATTTCCTTTATTACCTGTTCTGCCTCCTCAAGCAAACCGGCTTGACCTAACACATCAACCATGCAATTATAATGCTTAATTGATGGCTTTATCTTATACCTTTCTGACATTAACAAGAAATATTCTTTTGCTTGATTGACATTACCCTTGTAAGTACAGGCTGTCAGGACTCCTAGGAAAGTGACATCATTTGGTTCTATATCCAATGACATAAGCCCTGAGAATAATTGCAACGCTTCCTCTTCACACCCGTTATTTGCTAATCCTAAAATCATAGAATTCCAAGTCGATAGTCCTTTTTTGGGGGCCGTCTCAAAGACTCGACGTGCTTTCTCAATGGCACCACACTTGTAATACATGTCGACAATGGCAGTGACCATAATGACATTTAACTCAAACTTATTCCTGCATATGTAATGATATATCCACTCCCCTTGCTCAAGGGATCCCATATTTGCACAAGCATTAAATAAGCTAACCATTGTGAATTCACTTGCCTTGATCCTCTCCTCTTGCATTCTCTCGAAAAGCTTCATAGATTCCATAAAATTTCCATTCCTTACATACCCACTAATCATACTATTCCAAGAGATTGCATTTCTCCTCAACCCCAGCTTATCAAACAATCTCCTTGCTTCATTGATCTCCTTCCTCTTTGCAAGGCCCATGATAATTGAGTTCCACGCCACTACATCGAAATCCCCCTCCTCGTCAAAGAGCTTATAGGCTTCATGCATACAGCCAGAACTAGCATACATATGAATGATTGTATTCCTAATGAAAGGATCAAACTGAAGGTCTAGTTTTATAATCCTACTATGAAGCTGAGCTCCATAATGTGGAAGGCCTAGTTGAGCATATGCTTTAAAGAGAGAAGGGTAAGTGAGCCTTTGAGGTTCGATTGTCGAATTGGTTAACATGTCTACGTAGAAAATGATGGCATTTTGAGGTACCGAGCTTCGAGAAAAACCTCTAATAATAGTATTCCACATGAAGAGGTTCGGGTTATCAATGTGGGTGAAGATTGAATATGCATAGTTAATATCAGGTGCAGGAGAAGTGGCAGAGAAAGCCAATACACGACTAATGGCTATTGTGTGCTTAGATAAGCCTGTTTTAATGAGGTGAGCATGTATTTTCTTGAGGTCTTGTATGGTGTTGCAGTGATTTTCTAGCAATGTGAGGTGGGAATCATTTGAGATGAACTTGGAGATGTTGGTTTGCGATGGAGTAAGCATTAAATGGCTCATTGTTGTTAAGCTATTTTCTAGTTTCTTAGTTGTGATGTCAGGGAAAACTTCTATGCTCGTATGTGTGGTCGTAGGTACATGGGAAAAGGATAGTTTTGATAAGATAAAGTAGTTCCTCATAAAGCCATCCGCATTAAGAACCGATTTCTAGCTAATAGGTTTCGAAACCACCCAATTTCAGATTAAAATCATATAATCTATTGGGTGGCTAGTTTAATCCATTCCGTGAGCAATTCAATCTATTTCGCGTCAAGCTTAATACATTTAGTAATTCACATTTTTAATTCATTCAATGACTAGCTAGTTTGATCCATTTAGTGTCTAGTTTGATCCATTCAGTAAGTTTGTTGCGTTGATTTTTGTAAAAAGTCGGTTGTAATTCGAGATTACTGTGAGACAAGGTTGGTGAGTGTTTTTACAATCTATGTTTATTACTGTTGAATGAGGTACATATATATAGGATTACAGTGTTAAGGACAGTAAGAATAATTGATATAATTATAATTATACACTAATATAACTTTCCTATATTTGTGATATGGACAAGATTATTATCCCTTGATTGTAGGAGGTGATTGATAGGATGATTGTTGATTTGCTTGGCTGTCAATATGGGTGAGAACTTCCTGATTTACATTGATATGGTTAATACGCCCCCGCAAGATGGACGTCCGATGCGTGAGTCCAATCTTGGTTCGTAACTCGTGGTATGAAGTCTTATGCAGCGGTTTGGTGAGGATGTCAGCCAGTTGATCTTTGCTGGCGACATGTTGAATGCGAATTTGGCCGAGTTGAAGTTGTTCTTTGACGAAGTGGAAGGAGAGAGCCATGTGTTTCATTATGGAGTGAAAGACTGGGTTCTTGGCATAAAGCGTGGCTGAAATGTTGTCACAGTAAATGGCTAGTGCTTTGGTTACGATGATGCGAAGCTCGGTGAGTAGGTTGCGGAGCCAAAGTGTTTCAGTTGTAACGGAAGCGATAGCCCGGAATTCGGCTTCGGTCGTGGAAAGTGCTATACCCCTTTGTTTTTTGGAGGACCATGAAATCGGATTGCGACCCAGATAAATGATGTAGCCTGTTGTGAAGATGTAGTTGTCTTTGTCACCTGCTTGATCAGCATCACAAAATGCATGAAGACAAAGTGGTGAATTACGATACAATTGGATGCCAAAGGTTTGAGTCCCTTGCAAGTAGCGAAGAAGACGTTTCAAAGCGGTCCAATGAGTAGCTGTGGGGTGATGAAGATATTGAGCAAGGCGGTTTAGAGCAAAGGCAATGTCGAGCCTAGTTAGAGATAAATATTGTAAGCTTCCGACAATGGCGCGATAAGTGGATTGGTCGTGAATGGGTAGATGGTCTTCGCGAAGTAGTGATGGAGAGGTAGCCATAGGAGTAGTGTTTGGTTTGGCGTCAATCATGTTGTATTTGGTGAGGAGATCATGAATGTATTTAGATTGGTTTAGGTGGAGGCCGAGTTCATTTGGTATAACTTCTAAGCCTAGAAAGTACGACAATGGTCCAAGATCTTTTAATGCTGTAATAAACGTTTGTAGTTGTGTTATATTTGGTCCGGTGATGATAATATCATCAACGTAAACTAGCATATAAATACAAGTGGTTTTGTTTTGTAAAATGAATAAAGATGAATCAGAAATTGATTGTTTAAAACCTTGAGTAAATAGATGGGTTTTTAATTCGGTGTACCAAGCTCGAGGAGCTTGTTTTAGTCCATAGATTGCTTTATGGAGTTTACAAACATAGTCGGTTTTTGTTTGATCAACAAAGCCGGGTGGTTGAATCATGAAGACATTATCGGTCAAATGGCCTTGGAGAAATGCATTGTTGACATCCAATCGACGGAGCGGCCATGATTTCGTAACAGCGAGAGATAAAATAAGAGAACAGTAGTTGGTTTTATAACAGGACTAAATGTCTCAGTATAATCAATACCCGGTCGTTGATGGAAACCCTTAGCAACAAGTCGGGCTTTGTGTTGTTTTAAGGTGCCATCCGGGTTATATTTGTTGCGGAATACCCATTTACAGCCAATGACATTTTGCGTTTGAGAGCGAGGAACGAGGGTCCATGTATGGTTTCGCTCAAGAGCTTGGTACTCGTCTTGCATTGCATTACACCATTGGGGAAGTATTAGGGCTTGTTTTACGGTGTTGGGTAGATTGTCAGGGGACGGGTTAAGGGTAGCCACTTTAGCGAGTTTGGGGAATTTGGGGTTGGGTTTGCGAATGTTGTTGTCGAGGCGAGTAGTGACTGTTTTGGCAGGTGGCGGAGCAGTGGACTTTCGTGGACGGTGGGGTTGGGTGGGCTGGTGATGGGTAGCGCAGGATGATGGATTAGCCATAGTAGAGGTGGGGTCTAAATTGGTTGGATCCGAGGACGAAGAGGGATTGGATGTAGCTTGTTGGCTGGGAGAAGGGTTTCGACGAGAGTAAACAATAGTAATGGGTGGTTTGGTGTGAGGTGGATCAGTGGTGGATGGATTAGAGGGGAGGGTTGGCAGGAGGAAGAATGGGTATGGACATGGTGCACCAATCATTTGGATCAGTGTGAGGTAACGGGGATGGTATTGATGGTTTACGAAATGGGTACTCATCATCGACAAACTTAACATGTCTTGAAGTGTAAATGCGATAAGTTTTTGGGTCAAGACAATGGTATGCGCTTTGGGTGGTGGAATAGCCAACGAAAATGCATGAAATAGAGCGGTCTTCTAATTTATGCTTGGTATAGGGTCGTAACCAAGGGTAACAAAGACATCCAAAATTATGAAGTTTTGTGTAATCGGGTTGTTTATTATGGATTAGAGAATATGGTGAGTTACCATTTAAGGTTTTGGTAGGGAGTCGGTTTATAAGATAAGTGGCTGTACTAAATGCAAATGGCCAATAAGTGGTCGGAAGGCCTGCGTGGTTTAGAAGGGCGAGACCTATTTCCACAATGTGACGGTGATGCCGTTCAGCATAGCCATTGTGTTCAGGAGTATGAGGTGGTGATGTAGAGTGGGATATTCCATTATCAAGAAGTGTTTTATGTAACTTAATATATTCACCTCCATTATCGGAAAAAAAAATGTCGAATTGGTTTTTGGAAATATTTTTCCACTAATGCTTTAAATTGAATAAATATTGTCGTGGTGTCGGATTTGCGTTTTAGCGGATATAGCCAAACATATTTACTAAAGTGGTCGACAAATATGATATAGTATTTGTAGTGATCTTGAGATAGGACCGGGCTGGTCCATAAGTCAGAAAACAAAAGATCAAGTGGTGCGTTTGACTTTAGTGAAGAAATAGAAAAAGGGAGTTTCTTGCTCTTAGCAACACAACAAGAATGACAGTGTTCATAGTCCAAAATTGGTGAAGAAATTTTTTTATTAATAAGCTTAATTACATCATAAGATGGGTGGCCTAACTTATGATGCCAAGATATTGGAGCGGTGCCTTTGACAGCGGTTTGAGCAATTGGTTGTTGAGGACACCACTCATAAACTCCTTGCTTAACTCGGCCCTGGAGCAGAATTCTCCCCGATGATGTTGCCTTTAAACAAAATGAATCAGGTGAGAAAAGTATAAAAGCATTGTTATCTTTACACAATTACAAAACTGACAGAATATTGCGTGAGATGGTTGGAACATGCAATACATTATTGAATTGAAGAGATTGGAGAGTAAAAGAACCTATATTTTCAATCGGGAGAGCGGAACCGTCGCCGATGATGAGGTCGTCCAGTCTAGTATAAGGAGAATGAAAGGCTAAGGTGTCGAGGTCGTGGGTGATATGATTGGTAGCGCCGCTGTCAAGCAGGAAGTTTGGGTTTGGTGGAGGTGCTCCATAGGTGGCCGCGTGGACCTGAGGTGGTGGTTGAGTATGGCGATTAGATGGTGGCGCCGGGAAGACAATGGTGGGAAAAAGCTTCCTGAATAAAGGGCAATTGGCGATAACATGGCCAGTTTGTCGGCACCAATGACATCGCCCTTGGAAGGGTCGGGGATTAGAACGGTTTGTGGGGGTGGTTGTGGGTGGTGGTTTGTGAGTGAGTAGGGTTGGGTTGTTGGTGGGAATAACCACGGTGGTGGTGCTGATTATTCTGGCGATATGCGGGATTCGCAGATGGGGTGAAATGAGTGGTGGTTTCTTGGTGTTTGACAAGCAGTTCGTGTTGAAGTAGTTTTTCATGTAATGCTTCAAAGCTAATGAGTGTATCATGAGCTCTAATGACGTTGATGACTGGTTTATAGAGCTCATAGTCAAGGCCCTTTAAGACCTTGGAAATAATATCCTCTGGATCAAGGATTTTGCCCATAAGGGCGAGTTGGTCTACACACGCTTTAATCGAGTGCATATAGTCCGAGATGGGTTGGTCTGTTGATTTAACAATGGAGTCAAATTTGTCTTTAAGTTGCATAATATGCGCACGCGAGGGGTTTGCGTAAGTATGGGCAAGGATGTCCCAAGCCTCCTTAGTGGTTTTAGCCCTTACAATTAAGGATTGAAGGGCAGAAGAGATAGTACCCATTAATGCACCAAGAATCAGTCCGTCCTGCTTGAGCCAAGTCAAGTAGGTGGGGTTGGGTTTTTCATTTGTCTCAGAGTCAAGGACAGTGGCGGGTGGTGGAGACTCGGATCCATCCAGGAAACCGAGTAAGCTGAACCCAAAAAGTATATTCGTTAACTGAAAATGCCATGAGGAATAGTTAAGTGGTGTCAACTTAATGACATGGCTTAGGTTGAGAGCGGTTAAGGGTTTTGCAGTTTCATGCGGGTTGGGAATCTGGGTGTCTTGCACAGTGTTTGTCATGGTGGAGTGGGGTTGAGACAAGGGTGGGTTGGTGCGCTTGAAGGTGAAGCGTTTTGGCCGGAGCTTGTTTGTTGCGGATCGTTGATGGCTCTTGGATACCATGTGAGACAAGGTTGGTGAGTGTTTTTACAATCTATGTTTATTACTGTTGAATGAGGTACATATATATAGGATTACAGTGTTAAGGACAGTAAGAATAATTGATATAATTATAATTATACACTAATATAACTTTCCTATATTTGTGATATGGACAAGATTATTATCCCTTGATTGTAAGAGGTGATTGATAGGATGATTGTTGATTTGCTTGGCTGTCAATATGGGTGAGAACTTCCTGATTTACATTGATATGGTTAATAATTACAAGGGGAACAAAGAAAGGGAAAAGAGAAGGGAACACTAGGTTGTTTCAGATGTCCAGGAATAATGTTTAATTAAAGTAAAATGGAATGAGCTAAGTAAAATGTGAACTAAGTCTAATATACACCCGGTCTACACTAAACTTATTGTAGACCAATGCCAAGTCCCAAAAGTTAAGGTTTTTTTTAGCAAAAGTTATATTATAGCTCACCAAAAGTTAAGATTTCTTTAGCAAAAGTTAAGATTTTGTAATTAAAAGTTAAGGTTTTTTAATCAAAAGTTAAGTGTTATAAATGAAAAGTTAAGGTTTCTTTAGCAAAAGTTAAGATTTTATAATTAAAAAGTTAAGGTTTAGCAATCAAAAATTAAGTGTTATAAATAAAAAGTTAAGGTTTTTTGTAGTAAAAGTTAAGATTTTGTAGTCAAAAGTTAAGTGTTATGAATGAAAAATTAAGGTTTTTATAGCAAAAGTTAAGATTTTCTAATTAAAAGTTAAGGTTTAGCAATTAAAAGTTAAAGTTTTGCAATCAAAATACTTTTGACTATACTTCTTTCTCTCTCTCTCTTCCTTCTCTTTCTCCCTCCTCTCACTGGTGCTGCTGCCACCACTATAACCGCCACCGCCACTATTACGCCAGCACCACCCTACAACTTCACTGCCACACCGCCCCAAACTCGGTCCCACCCTTGAAACAACCAAAACGCCACTGTCTCAACCCCCTAAACCCAGCCCGCCATCAACAACCACCGCCATCAACAATTACAACAATTTCGAGCAAAAAAAAGGCAAATTCGAGGGCAATTGGCTCGATTTTAAGCACAAAAACAATTCAAATGTTAGTAATTAAACATTTGTGAAGGTTGATGCATAAAATCGGGGCATTAAATATAATTAAAAAATCAATTTGGTGCAAAACTTAGGGTTTCGAATTTTCGATTGAAATGCTTCAATTTCGTAAGTAAAACAACAATTAAAAACATGATATTATAATTCAAATGTAAAGAAAACAAAGCCCTAATTCAATTGTACAAAAACCATAACAATTTTGTTGAATTGTGAGCTTGAACTTTGGGTTGTGGTGATGCTTGGTTATGGAGGAAGCACTGCCGCTGTTTTTTTTAATCTTTGGGCTGCTTTTGCTTTGGACTCATGTGAGACGTGGCCGGTCCACACTATTTTTAGTGTGGACCCGGTCCACCCAAGTCTTTATGTAAAATGTGATGGTCTAATTATAAGTTAAAATAAACTGCCTCTTTTAATAAATTTTATACTCTAGAATCTAATACTCCCTTCGTTTTTTCTTAATATGCACATTTCTCCATTTTGGGGTGTTTTTTTAATTGGTACCTTTCTACCTTTTCTCATAAATGGAAGGTTGACCCACATAATTATTACACTTCTCTCTCTATTTTTTCTTTTCTTTTCTCTACCTTTTTCACTTTTTCCTTACTTTTACTAACCTTCTCTCTTACTTTGCACTTTTTCCTTGGTCCGCGCCCAAAAGCAAACATACATATTAAAAAAAGCGGAGATAGTGCTAATCATCAATCCATATATCTATGAAAAAATTGATACACGTAGTTCCAACTTTCATGCCTCTTATCAAAATAAGCCCGACTTTAGATATTTCAAAAATAATACTTTGTTCGTTTCTCAATACTTGCAACATTAGCATAGTAACCCCTATTCATGTGCAAATCTTATGTCATACTTTTTTTTCAAGTGTATAAGAGAAAATATAGTCAATTGGGATCTTATTTGATTCATCTTAATGCATATTTTCATTATATTAACTTTTTATAATTTTAACTTATCAATAATTAGAGATATTCAGGTTCGAAGTATTGCATTGGATAGTGTGCAAACAAGATACGTTGCGACTCTTGCAAGTATTGTGAAACAGAAGAAGTACTAAGTTTGGCAACCTTTTCAGAAAAATTTAAACATTTTTTTAATTGATCCCCTTTTGGTCTTTGTACTTAGAAAAACTAGTATATGCTCATGCTGATGTATAAGATATCTATAATATTAGAAACGAGTTTATTTGGTTTGGTAAAATATTTTTTTTGAACTTATATGAGCCAAACTTCAACTTTTTTGCCATTAAGAGATTAAATATAAAGTTTAGATGGATGAACTTTTTTTTCCCTCTCATTAGCTAGAGATGCTCTAACTATGGTCCTTTTTAAGGGAAAAAAAGCTCTAGCTCTATTCAATATCCATATGAACAAATTATTTCAAAATATAAAATGGCATGAATGGGGTGCAGCTTGGTGCAACAATAACGAGATATCAATTCGAGGAATGTATTTTATTTTGAGGAAGTCCTCTCGTTAGGTTTTCGTCATCTATGTTTGAAGGCTTTTGTATAATAGGCTCCGAAGGCTTTCAAGGCGTGGCATAACTTTCGGGAGCGATTCTGTGGTTCTATAATGGATGCAAAAGTGTTGTAGAGATGATAAGTAGATAATCCATTTTGGTAGGACTTCCAAATATAATAGTCAATACTTCAGAGGATTTGAAGGGAGGTTAAGTGTTGTAACTTGCAAGCCCTTTGGTAGACTCAATATTTTAATTTTACATCTAAAGTACAGGGAACGAAGGATGTGACTAAGGGATTTCCAATGCTTGTCGTTATTGTCATCATCATCTTGTCTTCGAAGAAACTCAATTGATCGGTCCAATTAATTGTAAGTGATTTGAAGGCTGTGAGATGCTCCAACCCTCCTCTAAAAAGTCTTCTCAAATTTGTGCACTCTCTAATCTCAAGAGTTAGCAAGGAGGGAGCGCAACTCTAAAATACCCTCCCAACTTCTGATAAACCCTCCACTTCTTCGTACATTATGTTTAGACTTATAAGATATGGTGCATGTATTGATTTGAGATGACCAATTACATTATCTACTGTCACCCTTCTTAATCTAACCATATGTTCCCCTCCATCTATTATTCGCAACATTTTATTGTTATAATATAACGGCAATTTTTCTAGGCCACAAAAAGGAAATGATGTCAACTCATACCATTGAGTGATTTTAGGCAAAAGTTCTCCAATATCGGAAGCGTAATTATCCAACCCATATCACAGCAATGAAATCTGGTTCAACTAGGCTAATCGAGAGAGGCAGGAAAGTTCTAGTCCCTTCCTTAGGTGCTTTTGAATCTCTGCGTGTGCTACTTCTTATATATTCAATATACTCCAACTCGTACAAACAAACAAGTATTAGTGACTTCAAATAAAGTAGTTTACTCAACAGTGTTATTTCTTCAACTTGCTACAACCTCTAAGCTCAATCTTAACAAGATATGGTAGGGAAGGGAGTACGCCCAATACTCCTCCAAAACGAACCCTTTGAGATTTGAATGTGGCTTTAACTTTATAATCACAACTTCAGTATCTACACATCGATCGCTAACAAATACTATTTTAGCCTTTGTGAGATTATCCAAGTTCTCTAAGTCTCCTCCTTCCTTATCTTTAATAATTACAATCTTTCTGAAACTGTCGATCTAATAATATTTGGTTCTATAATTTCTGAATGGAAGTGTGACAATACAGGTATACAAAGGTATATCTCCGAAAGTGGCCGGCATACTTTGATTTAATATTTCAGTGCACATGAATGGTGCAAATGTAGAAGAAGTATTCAAAGAGATACACTTACTACTGACCCATTATAAATTGTTTTGATCTTGTTGATTCAATGTGATGCCTTAACGCATGGATTCTCAGCTGACTCTCTGTTTATAGGGGCTAATGGATTCAGAAACATGTTCAATCTACTAGTGGCAGACCTTGAAACCTTTTGTTTCAGCGGCCGAATCTTTTAGAAAATGTGACCTAGATACTTGGAACACTAGTGAAAAAAATATCAATTGCATCGCGTAAAGATGACTTATTGCAGCGGTTTTAGATCGATGCTACAGCCATAACTACAAATACTTAAAAACTATCTGTAGCGGGCTTAAACCGCTACAAATATTATATTATTTGCACTGGGCAAATGTTTAAACCGATGCAAATAAGGTTGTTTTGCAACGGCTCTTGAATGCCTGCTGCAAATACCCATTTCCAAAAAATGAAAAAAAAAACAAAAAAAATTAAGAAAACCAAGATTCCCAAGAATATGTAGAACAATCATTAAGCGTTTGTAGAAAAAAAAATAATTTGAATAACAATACATCGAAATGACAAGAAACAAAGTGCTTAAATTCATTAAAACGGAAGATAAGCAAGCAACAAAACGTAGAGAAATTAAGGCCAAAAAGAGTCTTGTGACTCCAAACAATTCCATACAAGTTTGTGTACAAAAGCAAGCCACACAACCTTCTCACTACTTCTACAGCCCCTCGACCATCAATAGATCGTGTTCATGAGCATCATTATCACTACACATTCCAATAAGTCTAGGAAAAAACCATTACCATAAAAAATAGATACGAATAGTTAAATGACAAGAATTGCATACATCTTCTAATTGGCCAGCTATCTTTTATTGTAGTGTGAAGCATCTCAACAGTTGTGTTTAGATGTGGTTTATCTTAGTAAGAAGTGACATTATAATCTCTTTCTACATTCATAAAGAAGACAAAGGCATGTTAGAATTCTGCATTAGGGCAATGAATACAATGGAAGATAGAAATACAATGGAAGGTAGCGAACAGAGAATGGGTTAGGGGAGGCTACCGAGCTCTTTCTTCTCATGAGGTTAATGATTATGTTTATAAGACCATACATAGGTTAGCTTTGGATTAAAGGTGGCCAAATCACTTGTTAGATTACTAAAATATGAACTCACTCATTATATATATCCAACACAGAGGTGAATTCAGTCATGATAACAATCCAATAACTAAAATATATAATGTGAGCGGTTAATTCATTATATGCATGAAAATATTACATTGTTCCTAGTGCATAATTAGTCAAGATCTTACATATTGATGATTGGAACATTGACAACAAACACAAGATATTATAGGAAAATTTGAAGTTGATGTAGAGTGAGTAATTAAGCATATATGTATAACAACTTTTCCAACTATTTAACCGGTTTCGCGATTAGCATGAGTTTTCCATTATGATATTCAACATAAGAACTAAACAAGAACATTAAAACTAAACCAATTTACTGTAACCGATCTCGATTTTTGCTCTCTTTACCCAAGGACGATCAAAACATCACCAAGTCGTATAAGAAACACATGAATATACATTTCAGCATAGAAAATCATATTCATTATCAAACAATAAAACACACCCTTCTCCTTCGATCTCAATCGATCTCTTTAGCTTCTGAGGCCTCTCTTCCACCATTTAGATCTAACTAAATCCATGAATTAGGGGATTTGGTACAATTAAAAACAAATGCCTCTTGCCCTCGAATAAATCGCACAACAAAATCACACTGTCTTTTCCACCAGTGGCACACAAAGAACCATGAGGGGAAACAGCTATAATAGCCACTAGACCAGCCAAAATAAAATGAAGAGAGTGAAGCATCTTTTCTCAAATAAAGAAATCAAAGCCATCAGAAATTATAAAAAAATTTTAAAAAAATTGAGATTTCTCAATGGCTTCTCCAAAGTTTCTTATGCTATTTCGAGTAGTATAAAAGAGGGTGATCTCTAAGTTTTCTTACGCTATTTCGAGTAGTATAAAAGGGTGATTCTAGCAGTTGAGTGAATGAAAGGATAACAAAGGAGTAAGTTCCCAAGCTAGCATCTAACCTTCTAATAAGGGCTGCTGCTCTTATAACAGGATCTGTTAGAGTTTTACATTCTGTTATCAGTTGTTCATATAAATACTTGGAATAATGAGTTGTATAGACATTCAATCATTTTTAATGAAATACAAACTTACGTTTCCCTCTCTTTCTCTCTCTCCATTTCTCTAATTCCGATTCTCTCTCTCTTTATTTATTCTTCTGTATTCTGAGTTCATACATCCAAAAATAGTTTCAATTTGAGGTGTATCTCAGTCACAAATTGATACCCTATTTTGGAAGATTTCTGAGAATTTTCGAGAAATCTAATTGAGTGTGAGCATTCTGGCGCCTCAAACTCGTAGAGTAATTGCAATGGAAGATCAATTGAAGGCTTTAGACCAGAAATTGCAAGATCAATCACATAAATACGATGATCAATCTTTGCAAATTCAAGATCAGTCCAAGAAAATTGATAATCTGATGAATGTCATCATGGAGCTGAAGAACAAAATGAGTGATTCTTCCACTGAAGGATCGAGATCTGGATTGAAGGAGGTTAATTCACCAAAACCTTTGGGGCATACACCTCAACTCTCATTTCCTAAATTTGATGGCACAAACTATAGAATTTGGTTTAAGAAATGCAGTAAATACTTCAATTTGTGCAAAAATGAACAAAAAGTAGACTTAGCTTCTCTAAATATAATTGATAAGGCAAAAAGATGGGTGACTAGCTATCTTTCTACAAGAAGAAATGTAGATAGGCCTGAGTATGTGATGGATGTAGCAACTAGATTTAAAGATGAAAGAGGAATGAATATGGTAGAACAATTTAACAAACTGGAGCAGACTGAATCTCTTGAATCTTATCTAGATGAATTCGAGGATTTAAAGTCTAATGTGATGCAAACTCATCACTCTTTACCTAAAGAGTTTAGCCTGGAAAGCTTCATTGGAGGTCTTAAGCCTGTTATTAAACCATTTGTTAAGGCTTTCAAGCCTGCAACATGGTTAAGGCAGTGGAGTTTGCAAGACTGCAGGAGGAAGCTTTAGCCGTCAATCAAAAACCTCAAAAACCTTACTTCCCTTATTCTAAGCCTTTACAAGCCATTCCTTTAAATGCTAATAAACCCCTCTTCTACCCACTCCTCCTACTAAACCTGCTTCATTACCTTTAACCAAGTTTAATCCTAGGCGTGTTAGGAACTTCAAATATATTCCAGTAGATGTGAGAGCTGAAAAGATAGCTAAAGGGTTGTGTTACTATTTTGACCAACCTTATGACAGAAACCACAAATGCCAGTTCAAAGAACCACAACTATTTACAGTTGGTATAGCAAAAACAAATGATGAAGTGGAAGTAAGGGATGTAGTAGAGGATTTTGTGGATGAAGACTTGAATGAGCCTCTCATATCCATTAGTGCTTTGTGTGGAAATCAAATTTCCAGACTATGAGAGTTAGAGGCCAGGTACGGTGCAAGGAAATTGTTTCACATTGTGGTGGATTCAGGGAGCACACATAATTTTCATGACTTGGAATTAGCCAAGAAAATAGGCTGTGTTATTGAGAGTATTCCCTCTCAAGTAGTTTTAGTAGCCAATGTAAATCACTTAGTATGCCAACATGTGTGTAAAGGTTTTGAGCGGGAAATGCAAGGCAAGCTATTCCAAGAAGATACCATGCTTATTGATTAGGGAGGATGTGACATGGTTTTTAGTATCCAGTGGTTGGCTACTTTGGAAACTATTAGCTGGGACTTCAAAAGGCTTTTAATGCAATTTGAGTTGAGAAACCAACAGTTTCTGTTGCAGTGTGTGCACCCACAACATGTTAAACTGGTGAACGGGGCTCCTTCTGCTAAAATGGTAGCAAATCCTACAGAGTTGTGTCGATTGCAGGTAAGAGATGTGACTTACCAGCTGACAGAGTGCCAAGTGCAATTACAAAATAGCATACTGAAGATCTTGAGAAGGAAGCTGCTATGGAGTGTAGGATGATTCATAAGTTGTATGTGGATATTTTAAAAGCAGAGAGCTAAGGCTTCTTTGATCAAAGATGCAGATAGTAATACTAAATTGTTTTATCATGCTCTAAAGTTAAGGAGAATGCAGAATAGTGTCTAAGTATCCAAGATAAGAATGGATAGTGGGTGGATCAACCTCAGTTGGTGAATGATGCTTTTCTAGATTATTATGATGAGTTGTTGGGTTTTACCATGTCTGAAAGGAAGGGTGTTATATAGGCAATTGTTGATCTCGGTCCCTATGTTACTGATATGCACTATGTAGAGCTTTTGACTCTTGTTTCTCCTAATGAAGTAAAACTGCCCTTTTTTCTATTCCTGGTGATAAGGGCTACTGCTCTTATCAAATATTCTGTTAGAGTTTTACATTCTGTTATCAGTTGTACATATAAATACTTGGAATAATGAGTTGTACAGGCATTTAATCATTTTTAATGAAATACAACCTCACCTTTCCCTCTATTTCTCTCTCTCACTTTCTCTAATTCTGATTCTCTCTCTCTTTATTTCTTCTTCTGTATTCAATGTTCTTTTGTATGGTTCTTAATTGAACTAATATCTAGCAGTTGAGTTGAGCTCCTACATCATTAGTATCAGAGCTAATCTTAATCAAATCTTGATCAAATTATGTGAAAACCAGATTCATCGAATCTCTCTGACATTCTGAGTTCATATTTCCAAAATAGTTTCAATCTTAGGTGTATCTCATTCACAAATTGATACCCTATTTTGGAAGATTTCTGACAATTTTGCAGAAATCTAATTGAGTGTGAGCATTCTGGAGCCTCAAACTCGTAGAGTAATTGCAATGGAAGATCAATTAAAGGCTTTAGAGCAGAAATTGCAAGACGAATCACAGAAATACGACGATCAATCTATGAAAATTCAAGATCAGTCCAAGAAAATTGATAATCTGATGAATGTCATCATGGAGCTGAAGAACATAATGAGTGATTCTTCCACTGAAGGATCGAGATCTGGATGGAAGGAGGTTAATTCACCAAAACCTTTGGGGTATACACCTAAACTCTCTTTTCCTAAATTTGATGGCACATACTGTAGAATTTAGGTTAAGAAATGCAGTAAATACTTCAATTTGTGCAAAATTAGTGATGAACAAAAAGTAGACTTAGCTGCTCTAAATATGACTGATAAGGCAGAAAGATGCCTGACTAGATATCTTTCTACAAGAAGAAATGTAGATAGGCCTGAGTTTTTGATGGATGTAGTAGCTAGATTTAAAAATGAAAGAGGCATGAATATGGTAGAACAATTTAACAAACTGGAGCAGACTGAATCTCTTGAATCTTATACGGATGAATTCAAGGATTTAAAGTCTGATGTGATGCAAAATCATCACTCTTTACCTAAAGAGTTTGTTCTGGAAAGCTTCATTGGAGGTCTTAAGCCTGCTATTAAACCATTTGTTAAGTCTTTCAAGCTTGCAACAATGGCTGAGGCAGTGGAGTTTGCAAGACTGCAGGAGGAAGCTTTAGCCGTTAATCAAAAACCTCACAAACCTCACTTCCCTTATTCTAAGGCTTTACAAGCCATTCCTCTAAATGATAATAAACCCCCTCTTCTACCCACTCCTCATACTAATGCTGCTTCATTACCTTTAACCAAGTTTAATCCTAGGCATGCTAGGAACTTCAAATATATTCCAGCAGATGTGAGAGATGAAAAGATAGCTAAAGGGTTGTGTTACTATTATGACCAACCCTATGACAGAAACCACAAATGCCAATTCAAAGAACCACAACTATTTACAGTTGAAATAGCCAAAATAGATGATCAGGTGGAAGTAAGTGATGTAGAAGAGGATTATGAGGATGCAGACTTCAATGAGCGTCTCATATTCATTAGTGCTTTGTGTGGAAATCAAAATTTCCAGACTATGACAGTTAGAGGTCAGGTGCAAGGAAAATTGTTTCACAATCTGGTGGATTCAGGGAGCACAAATAATTTTCTTGACTTGGAATTAGCCAAGAAAATAGGCTGTGTTATTGAGAGTATTCCCTCTCAAGCAGTTTTGATAGCCAATGGAAATCACTTAGTATGCCAACATGTGTGTAAAGGTTTTGAGTGGGAAATGCAAGGCAAGCTATTCTAGGCAGATACTATGCTTATTGATTTGGGAGGATGTGACATGGTTTTGGGTATACAGTGTTTGGCTACTTTGTGAACTATTAGCTGGGACTTCAAGAAGCTTTTAATGCAATTTGAGTTGAGAAACCAACAGTTTGTGTTGCAGGGTGGGCACCCACAACAGGTTAAACTAGTGAATGGGGCTCCTTCTGCTAAAATGGTAGCAAATGCTCCAGAGTTGTGTTGATTGCAGGTAAGAGATGTGACTTACCAGCTGACTGAGTTCCAGGTGCAATTACAAAATGACATACATAATGCTAGATTGAGAGATCTTGGGAAGGAAGATGCTATGGAGTATAGGATGATTCATAACTGGTATATGGATTTTTTAAGGTAAAGAGCTAAGGCTTCTTGGATCAAAGATGGAGATGGTAATACTAAATTGTTTTATCAGGCTCTAAAGTTGAGGAGAATGTAGAATAGTGTCTATAGTATCCAAGATAAGAATGGCTAGTAGGTGGATCAACCTCAGTTGGTGAATGATGCTTTTCTTGATTATTATAATGAGTTGTTGGGTTCTACCATGTCTTAAAGGAAGGGTGTTGTACAGGCAATTGTTGATCTCGGTCCCTGTGTTACTGATATGCATTATGCATAGCTTTTGGCTCCTTTTTCTCCTGATGAAGTAAAGCTGGCCTTTTTTTTATTCCTGGTGATAAGGGCTACTGCTCTTATGACAGATTTTGTTAGAGTTTTACATTCTGTTATCAGTTGTACATATAAATACTTGGAATAATGAGTTGTACAGGCATTCAATCATTTTTAATCAAATACAACCTCACCTTTTCCTCTCTTTCCTATCACTTTCTCTAATTATGATTTTCTCTCTCTCTCTTTATTTCTTCTTCTGTATTCAGTGTTCTTTTCTATAGTTCTTAATTGAACTAATATCTAGTAGTTAAGCTGAGCTTTTGCATCATTGGTATTAGAGCTAATCTTGATCAAATCTTGTGAAAACTAGATTAATCGAATCTCTCTAACATTCTTAGTTCATACATCCAAAAATAGTTTCAATTTGAGGTGTATCTCAGTCACAAATTGATACCCTATTTTGGAAGATTTATGAGAATTTTGCAAAAATCTAATTGAGTGTGAGCATTCTGGCGCCTCAAACTTGTAGAGTAATTGCAATGGAGGATCAATTGAAGGCTTTAGAGCAGAAATTGCAAGATCAATCACAGAAATCCGATGATCAATCAAAGAAATACGATGATCAATCTCTGTAAATTCAAGATCAGTCCAAGAAAATTTATAATCTGATTAATGTCATCATGGAGCTGAAGAACAAAATGAGTGATTCTTCCACTGAAGGATCGAGATCAGGATGGAAGGAGGTTAATTCACCAAAACCTTTGGGGTATACACCTAAACTCTCTTTTCATAAATTTAATGGCACCAACTATAGAATTTTGGTTAAGAAATGCAGTAAATACTTCAATTTGTGCAAAATTAGTGATGAACAAAAAGTAGACTTAGCTACTGTAAATATGACTGATAAGGCAGAAAGATGGGTAACTAGCTATCTTTCTACAAGAAGAAATGTAGATAGGCCTGAGTTTGTGATGGATGTAGCAGCTAGATTTAAAGATGAAAGAGGCATGAATATGGTATATAAATTTGACAAATTGGAGCAGACTAAATCTCTTGAATCTTATTTGGATGAATTCGAGGATTTAAAGTCTAATGTGATGTAAACTCATCACTCTTTACCTAAAGACCTTGTTTTGGAAAGCTTCATTGGAGGTCTTAAGCCTGCTACTAAACCATTTGTTAAGGCTTTCAAGCCTGCAACAATGGCTAAGGAAGTGGAGTTTGCACGACTGCATGTGGAAGCTTTAGCCATTAATCAAAAACCTCACAAACGTTACTTTCCTTATTCTAAGCCTTTACAAGCCATTCCTTTCATTTCTAATAAACCCCTTCATCTACGCACTCCTCCTACTAAATCTGCTTCATTACCTTTAACCAAATTTAATCCTAAACCTGGTAGGAACTTCAAATATATTCCAGCAGATGTGAGAGCTGAAAAGATAGCTAAAGGGATGTGTTATTATAGTGACCAACCTTATGATAAAAATAACAAATGCCGGTTCAAAGAACCACAACTATTTACAGTTAAAATAGCCAAAATAGATGATTGGGTGGAAGTAAGTGATGTAGAAGAGGCTTATGAGGATGAAGACTTGAATGAGCCTCTCATATCCATTAGTGCTTTGTGTCGAAATCAAAATTTCCAGACTATGAGAGTTCGAGGCCAGGTGCAAGGAAAATTGTTTCACATTCTGGTGGATTCAGGGAGCACACATAATTTTCTTGACTTGGAATTAGCCAAGAAAATCGGCTGTGTTATTGAGAGTATTCCCTCTCAAGTAGTTTCAGTAGCCAATGAAAATCACTTAGTATGCCAACATGTGTGTAAAGGTTTTGAGTGGGAAATACAAGGCAAGCTATTCCAAGCAGATACTATGCTTATTGATTTGGGAGGATGTGACATGGTTTTAGGTATACAGTGGTTGGCTACTTTGGGAACTATTAGCTAAGACTTCAAGAAGCTTTTAATGCAATTTGAGTTGAGTAACCAACAGTTTGTGTTGCAGGTGTGCACCCACAACATGTTAAACTCGTGAATGGGGCTCCTTATGATAAAATGGTAGCAAATGCTGCAGAGTTGTGTCTATTGCATGTAAGAGATGTGACTTACCAGCTAACTGAGTGCCAGGTACAATTACAAAATGACATACAGAAGGCTAGATTGAGAGATCTTGAGAAGGAAGCTAATATGGAGTATAGGAGGATTCATAAGTTGAATGTGGATTTTTTAAGGTAGAGAGCTAAGACTTCTTGGATTAAAGATGAAGATGGTAATACTAAATTGTTTATCAAGCTCTAAAGTTGAGCAGAATGCTAAATAAAGTGTCTATAGTATCTAAGATAAGAATGGCTAGTGGGTGGATCAACCTCAGTTGGTGAATGATGTTTTTCTTGATTATTGTAATGAATTGTTGGGTTCTACAATATCTGAAAGGAAGGGTGTTGTACATGCAATTGTTGATCTCGATCCCCGTGTTACTGATATGCACTATGCAGAGCTCTTGGCTCCTGTCTCTCCTAATGAAGTAAAGTTGGCCTTTATTTCTATTCCTGGTGATAAGGGTTGCTGCTCTTATAACAGATTGTGTTAGAGTTTTACATTATGTTATCAGTTGTAATTATAAATACTTAGCATAATGAGTTGTATAGGCATTCAATCATTTTTAATGAAATACAACCTCACCTTTCCCTCTTTTTCTCTCTCTCACTTTCTCTAAATCTGATTCTCTCTCTCTCTCTCTCTTTATTTCTTCTTCTGTATTATGTGCTCTTTTCTATAGCTCTTAATTGAACTAATATCTAGTAGTTGAGTTGTGCTCCTGCATTACTATTATCAGAGCTAATCTTGATCAAATCTTATTAAAACCAGATTAATCGACTTTGTCTGATATTCTGAGTTCAAACATCCAAAAATAGTTTCAATCTGACGTGTATTTCAGTCACAAATTGATACCTTTGGAAGATGTATAAGAATTTTCCAGAAATCTAATTGAGTGTGAGCATTTTGGCGCCTCAGACTTGTAGAGTAATTGCAATGGAAGATCAATTGAAGGCTTTAGAGCCGAAATTGCAAGATTAATCATAGAAATATGACGATCAATCTCTGCAAATTCAAGATCAGTCCAGGAAAATTGATAATCTGATGAATGTCATCATGGAGCTGAAGAACAAAATCAGTGATTCTTCCACTGAAGGATTAAGATCTGGATGGAAGGAGGTTAATTCACCAAAGCCTTTGGGGTATACACCTAAACTCTCTTTTCCTAAATTTGATGGCACAAACTGTAGAATTTGGGTTAAGAAATGCAGTAAATACTTCAATTAGTGCAAAATTAGTGATGAACAAAAAGTAGACTTAGTTGCTTTAAATATGACTGATAAGGCAGAAAGATGGGTGACTAGCTATCTTTCTGCAAGAACAAATGTAGAAAGGACTGAGTTTGAGATGGATGTAGCAGCTAGATTTAAAGATGAACGAGGCATGAATATGGTAGAAAATTTTAACAAACTGGAGAAGACTGAATCTCTTGAATCTTATCTGGATGAATTCGAGGATTTAAAGTCTGATGTGATGCAAACTCATCACTCTTTACCTGAAGAGTTTGTTCTGGAAAGCTTCATTGGAGGTCTTAAGCCTGCTATTAAAGCATTTGTTAAGGCTTTCAAGCCTGCAACAATGGCTGAGGCAGTGGAGTTTGCAAGACTGTCGGTGGAAGCTTTAGTCGTTAATAAAAAACCTCACAAACCTTACTTTCCTTATTCTAAGCCTTTACAAGCCATTCCTTTAAATGCTAATAAACCCCCTCTTCTACCCACACCTCCTACTAAACCTGCTTTATTACCTTTAACCAAATTTAATCCTAGGCCTGCTAGGAACTTCAATATATTCCAGAAGATGTGAGAGATGAAAAAATAGCTAAAAGGTTGTGTTACTATTGTGACCAACCTTATGACAGAAACCACAAATGCCAGTTCAATGAGCCACAACTATTTACAGTTGAAATAGCCAAAACATATGATCAAGTGGAAGTAAATGATGTAGATCAGGATTCTGAGTATGACGACTTGAATGAGCCTCTCATATCCATTAGTGCTTTGTGTCGAAATCAAATTTTCCAGACTATAAGAGTTAGAGGCCAGGTGCAAGGAAAATTGTTTCACATTCTGGTGGATTCAGGGAGCACACATAATTTTCTTGACTTGGAGTTGGCCAAGAAAATAGGCTGTGTTATTGAGAGCATTCCCTCTCAAGTAGTTTCAGTAGCCAATGAAAATCACTTTGTATGCCAACATGTGTGTAAAGGTTTTGAGTGGGAAATGCAAGGCAAGCTATTCCAAGCAGATACTATGCTTATTGATTTGGGAGGATGTGACATGGTTTTGGGTATAAAGTGGTTGGCTACTTTGGGAACTATTAGCTATGACTTCAAGAAGCTTTTAATGCAATTTGAGTTGAGAAACCAATAGTTTGTGTTGCAGCGTGTGCACCCACAACATGTTAAACTCGTGAATGGGGCTCCTTATGCTAAAATGGTAGCAAATGCTACAGAGTTATGTCTATTGCAGGTAAGAGATTTGACTTACCAGCTGACTGAGTGCCAGGTGCAATTACAAAATGTCACATAGAATGTTAGATTGAGAGATCTTGAGAAGGAAGCTAATATGGAGTATAGGAGGATTCATAAGTTGAATGTGGATTTTTTAAGGTAGAGAGCTAAGACTTCTCTGATTAAAGATGAAGATGGTAATACTAAATTGTTTATCAAGCTCTAAAGTTGAGGAGAATGCATAATAAAGTGTCTATAGTATCTAAGATAAGAATGTCTAGTGGGTGGATCAACCTCAGTTGGTGAATGATGCTTTTCTGGATTATTGTAATGAGTTGTTGGGTTCTACAATGTCTGAAAGGAAGGGTGTTGTACAGGCATTTGTTGATCTCGATCCCCGTGTTACTGATATGCACTATGCAGAGCTCTTGGCTCCTGTCTCTCCTAATCACGTAAAGTTGGCCTTTATTTCTATTCTTGGTGATAAGGGTTGCTGCTCTTATAACAGATTCTGTTAGAGTTTTACATTATGTTATCAGTGGTAATTATAAATACTTGGCATAATGAGTTGTATAGGCATTCAATCATTTTTAATGAAATACAACCTCACCTTTCCCTCTCTTTTCTCTCTCTCACTTTCTCTAAATCTGATTCTCTTTCTCTCTTTATTTCTTCTTCTGTATTTTGTGTTCTTTTCTATAGCTCTTAATTGAACTAATATCTAGTAGTTGAGCTGAGCTCCTGCATAACTGTTATCAGAGCTAATCTTGATCAAATCTTATTAAAACCAGATTAATCAATTTTGTCTAATATTCTGAGTTCAAACATCCAAAAATAGTTTCAATTTGACGTGTATTTCAGTCACAAATTGATACCCTATTTTGGAAGATGTATAAGAATTTTCGAGAAATCTTATTGAGTGTGAGCATTCTGGCGCCTCAGCCTCGTAGAGTAATTGCAATGGAAGATCAATTGAAGGCTTTAGAGCAGAAATTGCAAGATCAATCATAGAAATGCGACGATCAATCTCTGCAAATTCAAGATCAGTCCAGGAAAATTGATAATCTGATGAATGTCATCATGGAGCTGAAGAACAAAATCAGTGATTCTTCCACTGAAGGATCGAGATCTGGATGGAAGGAGGTTAATTCACCAAAGCCATTGGGGTATACACCTAAATTCTCTTTTCCTAAATTTGATGGCACAAACTATAGAATTTGGGTTAAGAAATGCAGTAAATACTTCAATTTGTGCAAAATTAGTGATGAATTAAAAGTAGACTTAGCTGCTCTAAATATGACTGATAAGGCAGAAAGATGGGTGACTACCTATCTTTCTGCAAGAAGAAATGTAGATAGGCCTGAGTTTGAGATGGATGTAGCAGCTAGATTTAAAGATGAAAGAGGCATGAATATGGTAGAACAATTTAACAAACTGGAGCAGACTGAATCTCTTGAATCTTATACGGATGAATACAAGGATTTAAAGTCTGATGTGATGCAAAATCATCACTCTTTACCTAAAGAGTTTGTTCTGGAAAGCTTCATTGGAGGTCTTAAGCCTGCTATTAAACCATTTGTTAAGTCTTTCAAGCTTGCAACAATGGCTGAGGTAGTGGAGTTTGCAAGACTGCAGGAGGAATCTTTAGCCGTTAATCAGAAACCTCACAAACCTTACTTCCCTTATTCTAAGGCTTTACAAGCCATTCCTTTAAATGCTAATAAACCCCCTCTTCTACCTACTCCTCATACTAAAGCTGCTTCATTACCTTTAACCAAGTTTAATCCTAGGAATGCTAGGAACTTCAAATATATTCCAGCAGATGTGAGAGATGAAAAAATAGCTAAAAGGTTGTGTTACTATTGTGACCAACCTTATGACAGAAACCACAAATGCCAATTCAAAGAGCCACAACTATTTACAATTGAAATAGCCAAAACAGATGATCAGGTGGAAGTAAATGATATAGATCAGGATTCTGATTATGACGACTTGAATGAGCCTCTCATATCCATTAGTGCTTTGTGTCGAAATCAAATTTTCCAGACTATGAGAGTTAGAGGCCAGTTGCAAGGAAAATTGTTTCACATTCTGGTGGATTCAGGGAGCACACATAATTTTCTTGACTTGGAATTAGCCAAGAAAATAGGTTGTGTTATTGAGAGTATTACATCTCAAGTAGTTTCAGTAGCCAATGAAAATCACTTAGTATGCCAACATTTGTGTAAAGGTTTTGAGTGGGAAATGCAAGGCAAGCTATTCCAAGCAGATACTATGCTTATTGATTTGGGAGTATGTGACATGGTTTTGGGTATATAGTGGTTGGCTACTTAGGGAACTATTAGCTAAGACTTCAAGAAGCTTTTATTGCAATTTGAGTTGAGAAACCAACAATTTTTGTTACAGGGTGTGCACCCACAACATGTTAAACTCGTGAATGGGTCTCCTTATGTTAAAATGGTAGCAAATGCTGTAGAGTTGTGTCTATTGCAGGTAAGAGATGTGACTTACCAGCTGACTGAGTGCCAGGTGCAATTACAAAATGACATACAGAATGCTAGATTGAGAGATCTTGAGAAGGAAGCTATTATGGAGTATAGGAGGATTCATAAGTTGAATGTGCATTTTTTAAGGTAGAGAGCTAAGACTTCTTGGATTAAAGATGAAGATGGTAATACTAAATTGTTTATCAAGCTCTAAAGTTGAGGAGAATGCAGAATAAAGTGTCTTTAGTATCCAAGATAAGAATGGCTAGTTGGTGGATCAACCTCGGTTGGTGAATGATGCTTTGCTGGATTATTATAATGAGTTGTTGGGCACTACCATGTCTGAAGTGAAGGGTGTTGTACAGGCAATTATTGATCTCGGTCCCTGTGTTACTAATATGCACTATGCAGAGCTTTTGGCTCCTGTTTCTCCTAATGAAGTAAAGCAGGCCTTTTTTTCTATTCCTGGTGATAAGTCACCAGAGTTAGATGGTTTTGGTTCTTATTTCTTTAAAGGTATGTGGAACATGATTGGTAATCAGGTAACCAAAGCTATCCTTTCTTTCTTTAATAGTGGTAAATTGTTGAAAGAGATTAATGCTACTGTTTTAGCTTTGATTCCTAAATGTAAAATCCCTGAATCTGTAGCTGATTTTAGACCAATTGCCTGTTGCAATGTGATTTACAAAGCAATTTCTAAGATTATGTGTATGAGGCTTAAAAAGGTGTTGCCTGATATTGTGGCTGAAAACCAAGGTGCTTTAATTCATGGTAGGAGCATTTTGAATAATATCATGGTGCGTCAAGATATGCTAAAGAGTTATTCTAGGAAAAACTATAATCAGTTGTTTGATTAATATGGATATGAAGAAGGCCTATGATACTGTTGATTGGAGTTTCTTGAAAGAGATGTTGGTTTGCTTAAAGTTCCCTATGAAGTTTGTTGAGCTCATTATGGTTTGTGTGACTTCTCCAAAGTTCTCTTTGATGATAAATGGTAACTTGCATGGCTTCTTTAGATCTAAGAGAGGCTTAGGCAAGGGGATCCTATTTCCCCTTTTCTCTTTGTTATTTGTATGGAATACCTTTCTAGGATTATGAAATTTGTTGGTATCAATGAAGGTTTTAAGTTTCACCCTAGGTGTAGATCTCTCAAGCTCAATCACCTAATTTTTGATGATGATGTACTGCTGTTTTGCAAAGGTGATTATAACTATGTGTATCATTTACTGCAAGGATCTAAGCTCTTCTCAGATTCTTCTGGTCTTAGAGTTAATAAGATGAAAACTGTTGTTTATTCAGCTGGTATGTGTGAGAGGGAAGTTCAAAGAGTTATTGATGTGTCTGGTTTCACTAAAGGATCCCTTCCTTTTCCTTATCTAGGTATGCACATTTGCTCTAAAAGAATAAGCTCAACTGATTGCCAAATCTTACCGTTTATTTTTCAAACAGAACAAAGGACAATCACACATAGACTATCATGTACGCCAAATTTGAAAGAAAGATAAAAAAGGGTACCCGAAACGGTATGAAAGGAGAAGAAAGAAGTAACATCAACAGCTTCATAGTAAAAATGTTTAATATTTAACACGGAATGTGATCATATGGAGAGCCAACACGGTAGATTAAAATACTTTTGAGTGACATTTACCTGGAAAAAAAAATTCGTACGAGTTATGCTTAATTTTGTAATTGCTTGCATTTGACAGGATAAAGAATATCTTCCGTTATTGTTATTAGAATCAATACTTTAGGCTCTATTGAAGTGATTCTTAATGCTAGCTGAATTGCTATCAAAGTACTGCAATGGTTATTCATTAGTCGTCAATGATTAATTTTTTCCTCTTTGACTATCTTTTTGCATAATTAGATCTTGGTTTTGTACCAAACTCGAAAGTCATACATCGTCTCTTCTTATATGCTTTTTTTTAGTGTTTACTTAGTTTGATCTCATAATAATTAACGATAACTTTGGCCGTTCACGTAATATTAACTATCGTTTAAAGAGGTGGAAATCATTTTTATTGGAGCATATCATTTCAAAATTTAAAGAATTTTTATGCAATTAAAAACTCATTTATGCTCTTGTTGCTCTCTTTTGTTATGAAGTTAATTTACATCGATGTAATTCTTAGTTCATGGTGACTTCTTTAGGGTAAACTGATATGTAATTGATTTTGTAGTAGGATGACGAACACAATAGTAGGTCATGAATGGATGTATAAAAGACTTAATGGGAAATTTCTTACCTTTGCTTATGCTAAAAAGGTTGATGAGTTTGTTGAGCTGGTTTCTAAGAAACACAATGTCATGATTGATGGTTATTGAAATGTCCTTGTGTAAAATGTCGAAACGTTCCATATTTGGATCCGGAAAAAGTGAAGCTTCACCTTTACCAAAATGGGTTTCGACCTAATTACTACAAATGGACTTTTCATGGTGAAGATGATTTTGACTATGCAACTCCAAATAGTGTGTCCACCCAACCAATAAAGGCATATGATCCTTACAAGAGCATGGTTTTAGATGCATTTGGACATGATCACTTTGCACTAGAGGAATCATTTGAACCACCTCAAGAGTTTAAGAAGTTCATCGACATGCTAAAGGCCGTTGAAAACGTTTGTATGATGGTTGTAGGTTGTCTTTGTTATCTATTGCCGCAAGGATAACTAACATCAAATGTGAGTACAACATTCCAAATAAAGCTATTGATAGTGTCGCATCTTTGATTAAGGATATTTGTCCAGAAGTTAGTAACATGACAAACACCTTTAAAAGGACTCGAAGATTACTTAATGACACGATCGTTGCACGTGCAAAATTAATAACCTAACTTAGCCTAATATAGGGCAAGAAAGGGTCGAATCCACGAGAAAGCAAGGATCAATCAAGATTTGAAAGTGATTAAGCGAGCTAACTCTATTTTTAGTGCTTTTGATATAAATGATCAACTAAGAAACTATGAACGAATTAGATAACGATTAAACTAAATGAATGGGTTTAAACTATAATAGGAAAGGGTTAGGGATAGGGGAATCACTAGTTAACTATTAGCTAACCTATTAGTCAAGCCAAGGGATTCAATAGGGTCAATTAAGGGACTAAGTCACTCAAATGTTTCCTAATTACTTTCTCGGGCTAATTAGGAGGACTTAATCAACTAATTTTACCTATTCTCATGGCAAAATCAATCAACCAAGTATTTCCACAACTCTCAGCGATTCAATTAAGGTCTTAGGAAGTCAATCACCTATTCTCATGGTGAAGTCAACCTATTGACTAGCCTAAGGTCAATCATAAGCTTCATCTCTCAATCCTTCACTTTTGATCCCCAAATCAAGTTTAAATGGTGATCAATCAATCAAACAAGGCCATCAAATAAGCTAGACAACCTAATCTCACCTAAGTCTAACCCCCAAGCTTGACTTTTAAGGTCAACTACTGATCACCTAGGTCATCCCCTTCCCCTAGCTAATAGACTACTCACTAGCCATAAAAAAGGTAAATAAAAAGCTTCAATCAACATATGTGATCCAACAATGGTGAAAATCATACTAAATAAGCTAATCATCAACTAATCACTACTAATCAAATGCTAAACCAAAATAAAACAAGTATGAAAGCAAATAAAAAGAAGAGTAAGAAGAAATACTCAAATAAGGATGGAAATCAAAATGCAAATCTCCATAGAAATAGCTTCAAAACTTCAATATTCAAGAGTTTAGATCTACTTTCTCTCTCTAACTTCTACTTTTCTCTCTAAAAATCTCTCTAATTAAAACCAATTCATTCAGAAATTAAATTTTCTCCCATGATTATTACAAAAATGGGTTTTTATACCCCAAAGTACTAAGGGCAAAGCCATAAAACACAAAACCCAAACTGTCCAAAAACCGATATAAAACCGAAATCGACCGATATAAAAACCGAAACTGACCGAAATAGCAAATCTGGGCATGGAGCGCCCGCTCATGGGCCGCTCCAAGCTACTTCTTCTTTTCTTCACTTTTTCTTTGACGGAGCGCCCGCTCCGCCTCTTTTGTTGTGCCCGCTCCCCTATCTTGGAGCCTCTTCCTTTGTAAATCTAACTTTAAACACTTCAAGAAGAGGTTAGATGGGGGAGGGGATGCAAATGCACATGTAATGATCTGTATGCAACCTAACGACACGTACACGCAAATGAAACAAAACTAAATGCAAAGCATGTGACTATGAGAAAGGATGAAAAAGGGGAAGAAAAGGAAACTATATGGCCTAAAATGCATCTAAATAACCTAAAACCAAATGCAAATAAGTGAACCTAAAGTCCACTAATCACTTAACAGACTTGAACTTCCTCACCATAAGATAGGTGTATGTCCTAATGGATGTATATTGTTTTGGAAAGAGCATAAGGATCTCAATGGATTTCTTATCTTTAAAACGAATCGATATAAGGCTTTAGGAATAAAAGGCAAAAATACACCTAGAAAAGTGCCATATTACTTGCCAATTGTTCCAAGGTTGCAAAGATTGTATGCAATGGAGACTACAGCCAAGAAAATGAGATGTCATTTTGAGAATCCTCGAGAAGAAGGTGTGATGTCTCATCCTTGTGATGGCAAAGCATGGAAACAATTTGATGATGACTTTAAAGATTTTGCTAAGGAGCCAAGAAATTTCCGGCTACGCTTATGCACCGATGGCTTTTCACCATTCGGGAAGTCGGGGAAACCATATACATGTTGGCCAGTTATGTTAGCTCCTTACAATTTGCCACCTGAGTTGTGTCTGAAAAAACCGTTCATGTTTGTGAGCTTGATCATTCCATGTCCAAAAAGTCCTAAAGGGAACCTTGATGTTTTCTTACAACCTCTTATCGATGAGTTGAAGCTATTCTGGGAGGTAGGGGTGCCAACTTATGATGTCTCAAAAAATCAGAACTTCCAAATGAAGGATGCCTTACATTGGACTATTAGTGATTTTCCAGCCTATAGCATGCTATCGGGATGGACTACGGCTGGTAAGTTAGCTTGTCCGTATTGTATGGAGAATACAAAGGCTTTTACTTTAAGAAAAGGTAGGAAATAAACATGGTGCGATTGTCATCTTCGATTCCTACCTCGAAACCATACGTTTCGGCGAAATAAGAGTAATTTTTTCAAAAATAGAGTTGAATTTTCTTATGCACCCCGAAGATTGAGCGGTGAGGAAATTTTGGATCGTGTTTCAAGGTTGTCTAGGACAGGAGAATACAATGATGGTTCTACTTCCAAGGGAAAACTTAAGGGGTTTGGAGCTTCCCATAATTGGACTAAACAAAGTGCTTTTTGGTAACTTCCATATTGGAGGAAGCTTTTGATTCACCATAATCTTGATGTTATGCACATTGAAAAAAAATGTGTTTGATAATGTCTTTAATACTGTAATGGATGTTAAAAAGAAGACAAAAGACAACCTTAATGCAAGGAGGATCTTGTTCACATTTGTAAACGACAAAAATTGGAAGTTCGAGAAGATGATACTCTTATGCCGACTGCTCCCTATGTGCTATCTAAGGAGAAGAGGAAAGCTTTATGTGAATTGTTGCAAAGGTTGAAACTCTCGGATACATATCCATCTAACTTAAGCAAATGTATAGATGCAACGGAGTACCAAGTATTCGGCATGAAAAGCAATGATTGACATGTTTTCATGCAACAATTGCTGCCTATTGCAATTAAAGATTTGTTGCCATCAATGTATGGAATGCTTTCACGGAGTTGAGCCAATTTTTCAGGGATCTTTTCTCCTCTTCTTTGAATGTAAAGGATATGGTCTGATTAGAAGAAAACATACATGAGATTAGTTGCAAGTTGGAGAAAATATTCCCACCAAGTTTCTTCAATGCTATGGAGCATGTTCCAATCCATTTGCCTTACGAGGCTAAAGTTGGTGGGCCTGTTCAATTTAGGTGGATGTACCCTTTCGAAAGGTAAAATTAATTATTGTTGTTATTTATAAGTAGCAAATAATGAATTAATCATGTAATTGCAATCAATTTTGTTCTTCTAGGTTTCTACACCAGTTAAAATTAAAAGTGGGCAACAAAGCTCGAGTTGAAGCCTCAATTTGTAATGCTTATTTAACAGAGGAGATATCTAACTTCTGCTCACATTACATTGAGGCACATGTTGACACTAGAGCGAGCAATTTAGGATTGAATCTTGGAGTTGATGATGAAGTGTCTTTGGACAAAAACCTATCTGAGATTTTTTCTTGTTGCAACGGCTATAGTGCATCCGAAGGTGAAATAGGGTATCTTAATGAAAAATATTATGATATTGCCTATCAGTATGTCCTTAGTAATTGTAATGTGCTCAAGGATATTAAAAGGTATGACTTTTTTATTTTTTTTAACATTTTGAAAGATATTGCCTATCGGTACGTACTTAGTTTTTTTTTACTAAAATAGCGTATGAACAGTTTATATGAAGAACATGTGATGAGAACATATGGTTGCATAGATGCCGACGATGTTTGGAACAATTATGATCAATATTTTACTAGTTGGTTCAAAGAACATGTAAGTTTTCTCTATTTTGCCTTAGTTTTTTTTTAAAAAAAATTATCATTTAGATTCGCTATATGATAATGTTTTAATTGGTATAAGTTTTGGATATGGGCATTAATGTTGATGTCATTCATTCTTTAGCACTTGGTCCTCCGACAAAGGTTCGAAAGTTTAATCGATACTCTATCAATGGGTACGATTTTCACACATTCGACTATGGTAAGAATAAATCAACCGCCAATTATGGTGTTACCGTGAAAAGTGTTCAAGAAAAGGATTATTTTGGTATTCTCCAAGAAGTAATTGAATTGGTTTACATTGGGGCGAAAAGGAGCTATAAAACAGTTTTGTTCAAATGTGAGTGGTTTGATCCGCGACAAGGTACTAAAATACATGGAAAATATAAACTTATAGAAGCCAATCATATGAGAAAATATGGTACATATGACCCATTTTATAGTGGCTTACCAAGTTGATCAAGTGTACTTTGCTCTCGGGCCTACTATGAAAAATGAAAGAAATACATTGAAGAAGAAGAAAAAGAAGAAGAAGAAGAAAAGAAGAAGAAGAAGAGGAAGAATAAGAAGAAGAAGAAGAAGAAGAAGAAGAAGAAGAAGAAGAAGAAGAAGAAGAAGAAGAAGAAGAAGAAGAAGAAGAAGAAGAAGAAGAAGAAGAAGAAGAAGAAGAAGAAGAGGAAGAAGAAGAAGGAAGAAGAAGAAGAAGAAGAAGAAGAAGAAGAAGAAGAAGAAGAAGAAGAAGAAGAAGAAGAAGAAGAAGAAGAGGAAGAAGAAGAAGAAGAAGAAGAGGAAGAAGAGGAACGAGGAAGAAGAAGAAGAAGAAGAAGAAGAAGAGGACAAGAAGAGGAAGAAGAAGAAGAAGAAGAGGAAGAAGAAGAAGAAGAGGAAGAAGAGGAACGAGGAAGAAGAAGAAGAAGAGGACGAAGAAGAGGAAGAAGAAGAAGAAGAAGAAGAGGAAGAGGAAGAAGAAGAAGATGAGGACAAGGAGGATGAAGCTAATATTATGTAGTTGTTTTCTTTTACTTTTTTTTGTTAGAGAAACTTGTAGATTTGTGACGTTGCTGTTTTCCTTGTGATAATATCTTTCGGCGTTGATATTTGATTTTTGGTTAAGGCATTGATTGTTGAATGCTTGTTCTAATGTATATGTTTTAGCTTAGCTTGTGTAGTGAACTACATATATGTGATTTATATTTTGAATGAAAACAAAACGAGGTAGCGGTGAACTAGTACCAATATTTTTTTGTATCAAGTGTTTGTTAATTACTTAATTATGTGTATTATTTTTCTACTTTACTTGTAGATGACTTATAGATGCATAGGTGGACTAAATGGGAGGGGTCCAATAATTGGGACGCCTCTTGTATCTCGAAGACGAGAGACTCAGCATAAGACTTTGATGCCTATGTGTGATAGTTCTCAGGATGATGCAGCAATTCCAACACCCTCTTTGACGCAATCTACATCAAACACTATTGCTTACACGCTTGGTCCTACTCCTGAAGCAGCTACTACAGGCCTTACAAAGGAGAATCTTAATGAAAACTCTAATTGTATTTGTGATGAAACATGTACTCCAAAAAAAATGATCGAGTGCTACACCCTAATGGTTTATGGTAAGTAAACTTCACAACTCAGTTAAATACATTACATACTTTGACAAGTTGACGATTTGCATAATAAGTTAAATACATACTATGACAAGTAAACAAAATTCACAATTCAGTTAAATGCATGCTGTAAACTTTTCAATTAGCATAACAAGTTTTATTTTCTTTAATTCTTAGGTTTACTCATCGTGATGTAGTTTATGTAATTTCCGAGACATTTTACAAGACATATTTTAAGGAACCATACTGCAATTGGGGTATGACTCCACGCCTTTGATCCCCCTTTTCGTTGCTTATTTTTCTTATTGGTTTTTGCAGTTGAGAATTTAAGACCATATTTACAGTAACCCCTTAGAATTATAGCTAGATATTAGATATATCAATCTCGAAAAGTTCAGAATTAGTAGCAAGTTGCAGGACTACCCTGAGGTCAGGATCAGTTCCACCTGTAGCACAAAATCATAAGTAAAAATAAGTACTATATACTTATATTTGTGCATGATTGATTGGGGAGATGAAGAGAGATGGAGAAGGAGGAAAGCATAAACATTGGCTGTGAGTGGAGCTGAGGGCTGAGGAATTGAATTCTTAGAGTGCGATGAAGGAGTTGCTGTGTGCTTGGAATTGGGATTGTTAGTTTAGAGCGAGCAGTGTGGTTTCAAAAGATGGAGTCTACTAAGAGGGACGATTGGAACGTAAGTGAAGAGAGAGTAGCCACCACTGAAACTGTATGGATGATAATGATAATGGTGGATTCTCGTTCGTTGATGCAGATGCAGATGTTGGGTACAAGATTGTTTTTTTATTGCGGTAAAGAACTTATGTAAGGTAGATAGCCTGAATCACGGTGTAACAAATTTTTAAATTTTTAAATATATTATTGTGTTGTATGTATTATGTGAATCACTTTTTAACATAAAGCAAAAACAACTAAGCTTCTCATGCATGGATCACTATATATCCCAACAGCCATTGATGTGCATTAGTGGTAAGAATTTGAAATGAAGACTGTTGGCATTGCCATGTTTGTCCAAATAAAAATCATCCCACATCGAAACAATGGTGGAAACGTGACTAGTGATATAAGCCAAGTGGGTTACCCTTTTTATTGGAACTTCATTGGATTTCAATTGTGTGTACCTCTCCGTTTAGTGTAGGCTTAATAGAAATGTAATCAGCTTTTCCCATGAATGGCTTAATCTTAAAGAAGATGAGGGACTTAAAGGCTAGTATATCTATGATTCTGTTCTTTTTTTTGTTTGATGGAAATTAACAGTTTCTCTGCCAAGATCAAGTCTTGTTTTTTCACTTGTAAGGACTTTAATTTCACAGATAATTGTCCTTGGCTCTAAATGTAGAGTAGGTAATAGTAATTCAAGAATAGTAGTATATATGTATTCAATCTTGTAAACTCAGAGGCTTACCAAATTTGTTCTTCTAATGATACATGACAATTGGCCTTTGGGGTGAAGTACATTCGCTGCTATGTTCCAAAAATCTGAATTATTCGGAGCCCCACTAGATAGAATCTGCTCTTTTCATAGCTAATATGTAATCATAGGTTTTCTTTCCCTGCAACGAATATTTTCTCTCTCAATGTTCTATTGTTATACAGACAAGTGTTAATGCTCGTGTAAACCTAATTTCCTAATATACTTCTAAACCCCTTCTATCCAAGTCTGAAATTGGCCGTGGAACGATATATCTTAACATAATCTGTTAGAAACAACAAAGGGGGCTGGAAGAATGATTTTCAAAGAAAGATTTATACTTCTAACCCAAACTATCCCCCATTCTCAGCTTGATAATTTCCTCAAACAACTCGTATTGCAAAGTTGAAAAAGTATCCAGTTTTCTTAACGTGGGTCACTGGTCGAGTTTTGCGAGTAATTTCTTTTTGTCAGCACCCTATCCTAAACGACATGAACATATGGATGCGAAGAAAATCATTCATTTTCTTTGCGTATTGTAAGTTCATTGGTAATGTCTTTTTGATGCATGATGCAATAAACTGCTGCTAACCTATTCCTATCCCCACCTACAGAAATTACAAAGATACTTAACTGCCATTGTGGTGCTCTACTAAGCCTGTCAAGCTGTTTCAGGGGATCCATGAAAATTCAAAAGTACACTACACAAGCTTACTAGCATGTTTAACACGTTCGTACCCAAAATGCTAGTTAACCTTCTTTACTGCAGTGCACAACATTAATCCTCTTCCGCATAACAGTCTATCATAATTTCCTGTTTATATTTTAACATGAATGTTTGTTGCCAGCTTGCAGACCATTTTAGTGATCATTGAATGCTATAGACTTAGTTTATAGCTTATGGCCTTGTTTAGAGCTTCTGGACTTGATTTACAGCTTATGGATTTATCATGTTGTTTATGCAGACACTCAATTATAATTTTTCTCTATAAACTGTTCATTAGATTTCTCTGTATATCTCTGTAATTTTATTGTTTCTTAGTTTTTATTAGTTGAGTCTTCCATCATTTGGAACTTCCATAATGTTGACAACACTTCTGTTCAGGTTGAATATAAGAAGAAAAAAGATGATAATCTACAATGTGAGAGTGAGAATCAGAAGATGGAAGATGAATTGTTTTATGAAGCTACCGGTGGATGGACTACAAAGGGTAGAATTTTTGGTTTGGGCACAGCAGCAGACTCGTACTTTAAAAGACCAAGTTGTGAAGAAAACAATGCCAAAAAGTCACGGCGTGATTACGTGATGAAATTGAAGAATCAAGTTTTTGAGTTGATTGTGGAGAATTTGCAACAAAAGAATGAGCTAAATGCAACAAAGGAAAGTCTTGCTCAAACAAAAGACAATCTTGCTGAAACTACTACATCAATGAAGGTTCTACAACAACAAGTTCATATGCTAATGCAAGTCAATAATGGTTTATTCCCTTCACCTCCATCATCTTTAACTTAACAAATTTTTCTTAGTTTATTAAGTAAACTAACTGTTGGACATTCGATGAGTCTTTTTTTGTACATCATGCCGACTCAAGTTTCTTAGATTCTCATGCTACAGGCTATAAAATAGTAAATTTGTAAAGAAATGGCTCAAATCTTAATATAGGTTTTACTTGGGAGCTTTTTTGGTTGATATTACTAGCTTTTTTGTACTTGACCATTTTTGTATACATGGCTCAAATCTTATGTAATTCATATTTAGTATATTAAATTATATTCAAAGCTACTATTCAATTTTAAGTTATTTCATATATATATATTCCTAATGTAATACTAAAGTATATTATACAAAGGTTAAATAGTTAAATAACCAAAATTATAACTCTCTAACAATGACGCGCAATTATAGCATAGTAATACTTTACTTAAATCAGCGACGGAAAATAATTTTCGTTGCTATTTGCACTGCCAAAGTCAGCGACGGAAACCCATATCCCTTGGAAGAGTAGCGACGGAAACCAAAATACTCGTTGCTAAACACAGCGACGGCAAAGAGATCCCTTGCGAATATCAGCGACGGAAAAATCCTATATGTTGTTGGATACAGCGACGGTAATCTATTTTCCCTCGCTAAAACCAACGAACGATTTATATTCGGTTGCAAAAATGGAGCGACGGAGCACAACGTACCCGTTGCTGATGGAATAGCTACTGGTTGCTACGAAAATAAGCCGTCACTAAAACGTGTTTTTTTTGTAGTGCTAGTGGAGACGTTTTGTGTTTAGGCTTGGAAAATTGGATCTATTGATGGACAGGGAATAGAGAAAGTGTTTAGGATGTCATTTAGGAGGCCCGAGTTTTGAGTTTGTTGATTTGGAGATATGGTGATTGGTGGTGTTTGAGTTGAGATTGAAGTAGGGTTTGAGTTTGGGGTTGGGTTTGAGCTCATAGCTTGATGAGCTTCGAGAAAGATTGGGAGGCCCATGCAAAATTACCAAGTGTTTCGAAAGTTGACGAGATTGTGTATGAGAGGATTCACCATAAACGTAAGGATAAATCGTGAATAACCACCTGCCAGATACACCATTTTCAAAATAACCACCCCAAAATTGTTTTGCATTTAAATAACCACCTCTACTTATGTTCACGTTTTGAAATCCCCACCTTTTTAACTAAAAATCTTAACACCGTTAGTTTTAGGGCTCAAGTTTTTTGACTCCCTCTAAAATTTCACTAATTACCTTACTAATCTATAATTTGACTGGTAAAATCATGATTAACATTTTAAAAATATTTTTCTATTCAATTTTACAATTTTTTAAACTATATATTTTTGATATACGACACGGTAATGGACACCAATTTCGAGACAATATTTAATCGCGTTTTTTTAATACTCAAGACGGCGTTTTTTCGAAAAACGGACACCACCGTACGCCCCCTTTAGGGCACGAATTTTGAGATTTCCTACGAAACGAGTACCTCTGGTCCAGCTTTTCGGGCACGTTCTTCGAGCGCTTTTTCGGACGGAGTCTACAAAGTTTTTCGAAAAACGGACACCGAATCACGAGTTAACATTTTAAAAATATTTTTTTATTCAATTATACAATTTTTTAAAACTATATTATTTTTGATATATGACACGGTAATGGACACAAATTTCGAGACAATATTTAATCGCGTTTTTAATACTCAGGACGACGTTTTTTTCGAAAAACGGACACCACCGTACACCCTATATGGGCACGAATTTTGAGATTCCCTACGAAACGAGTACATACAAGCCGGGTTTTCGGGCACTTACTCGAGACATTTTTTTTGGATGGAACACGTGTTTTCGAAAAACGGACACCGTTGTACCTACAAGTCGGTCTCCGTTTTTCGAAAAAAACGGTGTATTCCGTCCGAAAAAGGCGTCTCGCAGTACGTGTCCTAAAAGCCGGGCTTGTAGGCCTTCGTTTCGTAGGGAACCTCAAAATTCGTGCTTATAAAGGGCACACGGTGGCGTTTTTTGAAAAACGTCGTCTTAAGTATTAAAAGCGCGATCCATATATTATCTCGAAATTTGTGTCCATTACCGTGTCCTCTATCAAAAATACTATGGTTTAAAAAATTGTAAGGTGGAATAGAAAAAGATTTTTAAAATGTTAGTGTTATGATTTGACCAGTCAAATTATAGATTAGTAAGGTAATTGGTGAAATTTTAGAGAGTTAGGATAATTTAGTAAGAATTTGGGCATCACACTTAACGGCGTTAGAAAATTCCGTTAACAGGTGGGTATTTGAAAAAGTTAAGGAAATGAGAGGTGGTTATTTAAACACAAACAAAAATGGGTTGGTTATTTTGAAATAGGTGTATCGATGCAGGTGGTTATTCACAATTTTTCCTAAACTTATAATATGGATTTTGTTGGTTAGCATTGGAAGAATTTGTTAAAAGAAACTGCAGCGTAAGGATCAAAGGACGAACCAAGACCAAGATGTCTACCTAGGGATTGTCGGACTTGATTCGTAGGCAGAGGGTGGTGAAGGAATCGTATTTATTGGAGGAGAGTGAGAATGGGAATTGGAAGAGTTTGCATACCTTTGTGACGAGTCAAACCCCTCCTTCCCATAAATATATTCGCTTTATGTACTCGAAGAATCAGTATCAGGATTATTGTTGGGGAGACGATTACGAAACAAATCGAACCTTTGTTGAAAGAGAGGTTCTGCATGTTCGTCTCTTAGAAAAAATTAGCTCCAGTGTTGTAAAACAGGTTTGGTAGCCTTGAATGGTGTAATATGGAATATTTAGAAGGCCATAAAGAACTCTAAGTCCATTTTTACTCCATAGTAGAAGCTCCCGATCTAAGTCGTCGGTAAGTGTCAAAGATGGACGAGCAATCTACTTGGTCACAGAACAACCAGCACCTTTACCAAAGCAGAAATACACCTTCGTAGCGAAAACAGATCCAATCTACTTGGTCCTAGACAACCACACCTTTTACCAAAGCGAAATACACCTTCATAGCGAAAACAGATCCAATCTACTTGGTCCTCACTAATAGGAAAGGAAACAACCTAGGATAAGCAGTTGGGAAAGATCAATGAGCATGCGTGCTCAAGCTCAGGCTCGGTAGGTAGGTCATCACTTTT